>CAUYRT010031457.1:0-30260 GCA_963574885.1 Lepilemur ruficaudatus
CGGATCGCTCAAGGTCAGGAGTTCAAAACCAGCCTCAGCAAGAGCGAGACCCCGTCTCTACTAATAATAGAAATAAATTAATTGGCCAACTAAATATATATAGAAAAAATTAGCCGGGCATGGTGGCGCATGCTTGTAGTCTCAGCTACTCGGGAGGCTGAGACAGAAGGATTGCTTGAGCCCAGGAGTGTGAGCTTGCTGTGAGCTAGGCTGATGCCACGGCACTCTAGCCCAGGCAACACAGTGAGACTCTGTCTCAAAAAAAAAAAAAAAAAGAAACTAGGGAAGAAATCCTAAACATCAGTCCATGCTTCAATCATTTGCAAATCATCCCTCATATATTTGTTAGAACACTAATACATTACCAAAAGATACATTTCACAAATTGCAAACGGAAGGGGAATTTTTAGGAAAATCCAAATCCAAAGAACCTTGCTTTTGATGAACTTTGTTCTTTAGTTGTTGGAATGAAAATATGAGAGCAATGAAAGCTGTTGAGGACATGGCTAAATTATGACTTTCATCACTTAATTTAATTGGTGACAGAAGAGTGCCAATACACTAACACCGTTGATTAAATTTCTAAATAAGACTTTCAACTTTATTATACTCCTCTGGTGGAGATGGAATTTCCAATACTGGCCTTCCAGCCTTCTAGCAAATGAATACTGTTTATTCAGTGTATTGGTGGGAAGATCTGGTTGGAAGGTGAACCCCAAATTGCAGTGACTCAGCAGTGGCAGTTTTGTGTTTGGGAACAGTACATTCAATTACCCTAGGTTGGCAAGATGCTAACATTATACATATTTCATTGATGGTTTTACATTTAAAGGGATTTTGTTAGTTTTACTTTAGTAGAACATTCTCTTTAAAGGTTATAATTATAGCATTATTTGGGGATGCAAGTTTTTAAAAATCAGATCAAAGTGTGATTTTTTTTTCATTACATGGGGGTAATTAACTAATTAGTCACGCTGCTTGAGACCGTATAAAATGATTAGGCCTGAAATTTAATTCTGACAGTAACTATATAGAGCTGGTGCAGACTTCATAGGCTAAGGGCACAGTCCCCTAAAAGACTACCTTCACTTCAGACACCAGACACAAGCTCAGAAATTCCTAGGCCACCCACACTTCTACCCAGGTGACTGCAAATTAGGCAGTTCCCACAACCTCTCAGTTTTGATAATTCACCAGAATGGTTTACAGAACTCAGGGAAATGCTATGCTTACTATTACAATTTTCTCATAAAGGATACAAGTATCAGCCTAAAGAAAAGATGTATAGGGCAAGATTTGGGAGGGTAGCAAATGTGAACTTTCTATGTGCTCAAGATGTGTGACCTTCCAGATCTCGTGTATATCATCAACCAGGAAGCTCCCCTGAGCATCAGTGTCCTGCGTTTTTATTGGAATTTCTTCACATAGGCATGCTCAATTGGATTACTGAGCATGTGATTGAACTTAGTCTCCAAGCTCCTTCCTCTCCCAGAAGGTCATCTGTGACTTAAAAACCCAACCCTCTAATCATGTGGTTGGTATTGCTGGTACGAGTAGTCTGAGGGGCGCCTATGAATAGCAAAGACATTCCTATTACTCAGGAAATTTCCAGGGTTTAAAGGCTCTCTCCTAGGAACCAGAGACAAAGACCAGCGAAATTCTTTATTATAGGACAAGGCCTTGTCACTGTATTTTTGTTACCAACTCTGTGACATTTACCTCTGTAAGGTAATAAAGATCTATGGTCTACGTCTCTTTAACATGAGATATTTATTAATTTCCTGGAAAAAGCAATGTGTTATCTAGAAAACTTGTTGATTGTTTGATATATGAATTCATAAACCATATAATAAAGTTCTAGAAGTGGTACCATATTGAAGTGGTAATGTAACAATCAGAAGAATAATAAAGCAGGCTTTGGAAATATAAAAATCTATATTCTTTAGGATCCCATCATTTGATTCACAAGTCTTTAACCCAATTCCCTCCTACCCTTCAATGTGAAGGTGGAGGCAACACATCACTATTTCTTTTTCTGTTCAGAGGCATCACAGGATCACCTACTCTGTTTAGTGCCTGAGCCTGTTTTGACGGCTGAGCATTAGGGCTTTTTATTAAGCAAGACTCATTAGTTTTAGAAAGCTTTCAATTAGCCAAACTGCTGTAATTAACTTTCTCACTATAATTTTCAGTCATTCATACTAAACAGGGCTGATGGAGCAGAGCATTTGCCTCTGTGTCTCCCACTTAACTGGATCTCAACCAAATTGAAATTGCAGATGAGAAAATAGATACTATCCACCCCTGGTCTGTTGCCATGATGGCACATTGTCCAGCGAAGGACACATGTCTGTTACTCGACAGGTTGTTTTCATTGTGATGTCACTTTCACAGATTTTATCAGTAGGAATACTGTACACCCCTCTTTGCCTGGGACAGTCTAGTTTACTTCCATTGTCTCAGACTAATAATTAATAGTATCTGCTGCCACTATCAAAAGTGTCTGGTTTAGAGAAAAATTTATAGTCACCCCATTTTTTTGATTAAGGGAATTCAGTTTTTAAAGAGAGATGCCTCAATTTCTTCCAAAATTAATGTGGTTTTGTTTATTTTTAATATTTGAAAGTGATCCATGCATAGCTTTAGAAATTTAAGTATAGAAAGGTGGAAAGAAGATAGTGAAGATTACCTGAGAGAATTTTTGAAAAGATTTATTTCTTCTAAAAATAATCTTAATGTGTTTTGAATACAATAACCATCTTGCAAATGGTTGTGTAGCAATAGTTTTTTTTTTTTTTTTTTAAATGAGAATAATAGAGCCTGGAAGGAAATTCCACAATTTTTTCTGGACTCAGTACCCCTTTTCCAAATGACATCTTGTGCAGGAGATTAATCTGTAAAACAGGTAACTCTTCATTTGCTTTGGTGGAATTGGAGCTGGGCCCCTGAAGCCCCTTCCAACCTCATCTTTGCTTCCTGCAGGGGTCCCTGTGGTTGCAGAAAATCCTTTTTGGCTCCTCAGAGCACAGTGTGAAGGCTAGTTTCAAGAGGAGAATCCTAAGAGATAAAATGTGAAAGTATTTTTTCATTGTAAAGCTCTCTTAAAATGTCAGGTTTTATTGTTAATATTCATGCACTCCTGTGCAAGGAGATTTGAGTACTGTCTGAATTCAGTTAGTTGGTGGCAGAACCTACGCTAGAAACCAGGTGCCCCTGTGCCTTGCTGTGCCGGGCACCCCATGCCTCCTTCCAGTGGCTTTTCTTTATCCCCATTAATACTGAAAGGGCTGATGTATCATTTAGTGCACTTGTTTTATTTTTAGTTTCTAGTTCTGTATTTTTGCATCTTCATGTTATTTTTGATATATGTTACTTTTTATAATATACTGTTGAACATTTTAACCATTACTAGTGTAAGACTGTTTTCATTTGGTTTTAGTGGTTTATAAAAAAATGGGAAGATAGTATTTAGGCAGTAGATTTCTTAATAAAGAGTGTAACTCTCTATTTTTACCTTTCAGTTAATAGTACATAAATGGACACCTAAAATTAAATGTATTTTATATTTCCGCTTAATTGCATGTAATATGTATGAAAAACAATCTAGGTGCTGGCATATAGAGATGCACAAAGAAATGATAAAATATCTTTAAATTTCTAGGGAGGGGGACTGACTAGAGATTCCAATTGCCAGACTGTCCTGGAGGGAAAGTAGGGTTTCAGATAAAGGAGAGGGGAGGGGAGACACAGCTCGGTGTGGATTATAGAGAGAAGTGCTGGGGCCTGCCGGACACCTCCTGGAGGAAAATTGTGAACCAGAGAAGGAAGAAGATAAAGGAAAAAAGATGAGCCAGTATCAAACCCAAGGATGCTCGGATCCCAGGGAAGGGGTAAGGGAGGGGGAAGCTTTTCCAGCCCCACGAGCCCAAGCACTGCGGCCAACACAGCATAGTGGAGAGAACTTGCACGATCCCGGAGCTCGGACATTCTGTGTGGGGTTCCCCTCCGAGGAGAGTGACCTGAGAGGCCAGAGAGCTGGCTTTCTTCCATTCAGACCCTTAGCAGAGCCTTATTCCTCCCTGCCCCTCCTTCACCCACTGCAACCGGGGGAGCAGTCAGTTTGAGCCAAGAATTTGGCGAGGGGCTGCCTCTCCATAGCTGGCTGAAATTCAAAACATGTCCATTCTCAAGCATGTCAGATTAGGAATACTCAACTGGTATTGTGTTTCAGGGCTTTAGGAGGTCTCACCAAACTCCAAAATTCAGTAAGTAATTATTGAATGGGCAGCGTTCTAAAAACAGAAGTCTCAACTTCCAGGTTCACAAGTTACTTAGTGTTTTTCACTGTTTTGTTTTTGCTTTTGTAAATTTAGCTCTTTTATGCCATATGTAGCTTCCTAGTGAATTCCTATCATTTCAAAGAAATTCAGGTCATAGTGAAGGGGAAGAAAGCGCAAGTGTGTGGACTCCGTATTACCCTCCCACCTATGGCTTTTTAGCTCTTTGAAAGCTCCACCAAGACATAAAATCTTCACATGCCAGAGAGTTCTTATTAATAGACATGGGAATGTCTGGAAGGCTCTAGTTGGCCATAAAGAGGTGGCAGGAGATTATTAGTTATTAAATTGGCTTATGCATTTAAATGCATTGAAAAGCAGAGCTAAATTTAGGCTAGTACATTAAACAGTTTGCTTTTATGTCAGGGCATATCAAATCTTTTTTGCCATTGTACTATTTCATAGAAGATTTGTGTTGTAATTGAATGAGTCGAAGTATATTTATATCTCCTTCTATTTAAAAATAGTGAAAAATTATCACATTACTTGCTATTATTCACTAAAATGATGATGTAAACTTACAATTTACAATTACTGTGAAGATTTCCAAAGATAGATGTATAGATTGTTGTATGTATCTTGGTCTTATTTTGCCATTGTATCTTGGGTATAAAAGTCATTTTTAACAAGTTTGCTCTTTATCATGAAATGAAAAAACTTTTCTTGGATAGGAAAAGAATTCATCTTACCTTAATATACCTCCATTTTCTCCTATATCTATACGTCATCTGTAATATGATTTAAAATAATGCATCAGTAGATTCCGACTGTGGTAGGAATGAAATGAGGTCTTAGGATTTCAAGCGCCTAGAGTCTGCTAAGTTTGAGGCCCTTGCTGTTTTCTTTGCAGTGCTAGACTGAGTGCATACATTTTGAATAACTGATTGATTTCCAAACCACACTGCACTGCCATGGAAATGACAGTACCACAGTTAAGAGTCTGGGGTCCTTTCCCGACATCCTCCTCCCTTCCCCTTATAATGGCCCTTCCATCATTTTTAATAATCTTTTCCATATTGTCAGGAAAATTTTGTAGAGCACAGTATGGTTTCCTCTTGTCCCACCTATGCTCAGAATGTAGAAATGAGAGAGGACGCAAGTGGGCTTTGTTCTCCACTTTGTGTCGTGGGATGAGAAGTGATGCAGTGTGATTACGTCTGCCCCATAGGAACGGGTCTGGATTGTGTGAGGCTACAGCAGCCAGTTGCAGCCTCCAGACCGTGACAGGTTATGCAGCCCGGAGCACAGACCTAGGAAGCTTCTTGGACAGTAACTCTATTTAACTTTGTCTCTGATTATAGGGAAACTTTTAGCAGGGCTGGAACCTTTGAATAATGGGGATTATACTGTCATCAACAGAGACACAATAAGGCAAAAATAAACCTTTAGAAGTGGACAGAAGAGTCTCATCCCATTCAAAATTTACATTGATCAGAATTTTATTTCCTCCTAAATTAGATCAGCTTTTCAAAGGTTGTGAACATTATACAAGATAATTTAGGTACCTTAGAATTTGTTTGCCGGAATTTATTTTTTTCTCTAAATAATCCCTGTCAAGTCAAAGTTCTCCATTTTTTAAGTAACTGACCATGTCTTAGGGGTATTTTCACAGACATTCCTGTTGGCTTTCTTGTTTAACAGAGGACAATTGAGAGCTACGTGGATAAACGCATGGGTACAACATATGGCCCTCCTGCAGGAAAGAAGATGACTGTTTTTATTGACGATGTGAATATGCCAATAATCAATGAGTGGGGAGATCAGGTATATTGGTTCTATTGTGTATTTTATTTCTTTAATTTGACATTGATTTATTCTTTGATGAGTCACTCAGGGGTTAGGTTCTGGGGATGTGAAGGAGTGACGTTTTAATTGTAAAAGTTGTCTTTCTTAGGTTACCAATGAGGTAGTACGACAGCTGATGGAACAGAATGGATTCTACAACCTGGAGAAGCCCGGAGAGTTCACCAGCATTGTGGACATCCAGTTTTTGGCAGCCATGATCCATCCTGGGGGTGGACGCAATGACATACCCCAAAGACTCAAGAGACAGTTCTCTATATTTAACTGCACGCTGCCCTCTGATGCTTCCATGGACAAGATCTTTGGTAAAATGAGTGTCAGTGGGGCAGGGGGAGGGAAGAACACCTGCTTGTATTCCTAGGGAAATCTCCCCCGTGAGGTCAACACAGAAAAAGCACGGGGTAGCTCCTTAGTCTACAGACCTCATCACTTTGAAGTCATATGTTTCATGTCACATAGGGATTTTTTCTAGACATGTATGAATTGGATGACTAGGTAGGTCTTTTCTGCCTATGTTTTTCTTTAACTGTTGCCAGCTTGTTAAACAGGGAGCTTAAATGTTAAAAGAACATGGAGATGAGATTGTTTCCTTATAGGTACATGTATTTGTGGACTGAATTGCTATATACCACGTCAAAAGTTTGTGTAGCTGATACTTTAATCAACCCATATAGTGATTTTTGCCAAAGAAATAATGGTGCGAAGGGCAGAGATTGGCCACAGTCTGATCTTCAGAGTAATTTACAGGATTAAAATAAGTTATTATTTGATTAAATATGTGGCATTTCAGAGATAATTTCACTGAAGAACCACTAGCCCAATAAATAACCGTATTTAACTGAGTAATGAAAATTCACTTATGACTGATTTTGGAATTACTCTTTGCAGAAAAGAGCGTATAGTTTTGAGCACGTTTGTGTTCGGTTTTGGTTTACAATTTCTGAAACTGCTACTGAGAAAAAACTCATTAGGATTGCACTAGTTAATTTCTGGCAGACTAAAATGTCATCCGAGTACCCCAGACTAGTGGAGTCCGGCGGTCATCGCCCTCCGTCACAGCAGTGGCAAGGTTTGGAAACCAACTGACACTGGAACCATCTAAACACGGGAGAAGTAAAGTGGGCCAGAAAGAAGGACTGTTATCAATTTTAATTATTCTTTATTGCCTAGAAAATTTTATATATAGTATAAATTACGGTATTTTATAATGCATAGAAAGTCAACAACGGAATGGAGAAATCTTAGAGGACTTATAAAAACATTTTTCTTATCTTTTTAAATGTCAATTTTGTGTATTTATCACTGTTACCCATTTCATAATATTGAATTAGTGTGGCCAGAGTTTTTAGTAGCATTTCTCAACCAACCTTTCAGTATTTTGAATGCTGACTTACCTAAACCTGTATCTATTTTTTGGGTACTGCATTTGAAAAAGCAAGAGAACATTAATGTAATTTTCTTTTATATGTGGTATTAAAATGTGTAATGACATTTGTGCAAACTCCACATTATAATGCTTTTCATTTTAATTTCGTTTATTTGAATGGCTAGTCAAAATGTTGTGATTTTTCCCCTTTGCAGGTGTGATTGGGGTAGGCTACTACTGTACCCAAAGAGGTTTTTCTGAGGAAGTGAGGGATTTCGTGACGAAATTGGTACCCCTGACACGCCGATTATGGCAGATGACCAAGATTAAAATGCTGCCTACCCCTGCAAAATTCCATTATGTATTCAGCCTTCGAGATCTTTCTAGGATCTGGCAGGGAATGCTGAACACTACGTCAGAGGTCATCAAGGAGCCAGATGTAAGTGACACCTAAGAGAGAAAAATAAACAACATTGCTGTTGATCATACATTCAAATATTTTTATTAATTTGTTTTTTACTTGGCCTATGAAAACATTTGGGGATGTTTCAGAATGGATATTCTTTTCTTTACTGCTTTTCAACTAACATAAATAAGGAAAAAAGTAAATATGTCAGAAAATTTCAATTAAAAATTCCAATTAAATTAGGTTTGTGTTTAAGGGAATAGTATGCACACAATAATTTTCTAACGACTAGAATGAAAGAAACAATTGATTTTATTTTTCCACCCTAAGAAGATATTTTTCTTATCCTAAATAATGGAAAATCACTATTGATTTTATTATATAATAGTTTTCATATTTTAAGCTTGACATTTTAACTTTAAAAAGTAATTCTCTTTATAAATAAACATCCAAAATTAAAAAAAAATTGTTTTGTTCATCATCCCTGATCTTTCTTTTTCATGTAGCTAGATGCACTGAAAGAATTATGTATGTTGGTAACATTAAGGAGAGGCAGCAGAGTAGAAATGCCATTTAATAGAAAAACGAGCATTTATACATACCCTTGAATGTGACAGTTCCCAGTGTTGTAAGAATGTTATGTAAAAATCCAGTATTTCTTTTTTTCCCAAAGCACAAATATCCTATATACTCAGACCAAGGCAGGGTTGGCCTCTTTTTCATCCTTTCTGGAGCTGAGGAGGTAATTACACAAATGAGTTTTAGGGGATTTCTCCATATAAACACACAGAAACAGTTGAAATATCAACAAAACTGTCATTAAGCACATCAAGTGTTGACTGTCCAAAAAAACCCCAACTCTTCCAGATACTTGCAGTGTAAGTATACTTGCTGACTCTTGAAGACTAGGTATTTTGGGGAAAACTCACTCCCCTTATTACAGACAGAATTGAGTCAGTTTAGCAGCAGTGGACATTTTAACTTGTTTTTTATCCCCTCAAAGTTATTTACAAATTAATGTAATTCAGTTCTCAAAAGATTATTCTTTGATGAGTCATTTTTGGTGCTTATTTTCAATCAGCATAAACAATTCTAGTAATTGGCCTTATCATGAAATTTTTAATTAATTTATTTAAAATTTTTTTTTTTTGAGACAGAGTCTCACTCTGTTGCCCCGGCTAGAGTGCCATGGTGTCAGCCTAGCTCACAGCAACCTCAAATTCCTGGGCTCAAGCAATCTTCCTGCCTCAGCCTCCCGAGTAGTGAGTAGCTAGGACTATAAACATGCACCACCATGCCCGGCTAATTTTTTTCTGAATATGTTTTTAGTTGTCCAGCTAATTTCTTTCTATTTTTAGTAGAAATGGGGTCTCACTCTTGCTCAGGCTGGTCTTGAATGCCTGACCTTGAGCGACCTCCTGCCTCGGCCTCCCAGAGTGCTAGGATTACAGGGGTCAGCCACCACGCCTGGCCAATCATGAAATTTTATCTTAACTGAATCATTGAATATATTTTACTTAACTCGTTTTATATTCTGGAAACCAAATAGCATTTTATCATTAGCAATCCTATGGCTAAAAGACTTTCTAACCTGCAAAATGTTACCAAGCTATGAAATTTTCACCAGTCTTTCATATCAAATAACGAGCTTAGACAAACATTTGTTATTCTTGCTATAGGAACAGGAGTATTGAGTAATTAATTTCCTCACCTTTCAGTTAACCGTGGGCTCTGGATCATCTGGACTAGGTGCTTGCTTTGTTCAGAAAATTCAGATTTTTGTCACAAATTTTCTTCACTTTGTGTTAAGTAAATATACCTTTATAATATCTCCATTGTATGCATGAAAGTTGTTCATACACTATATGTTATATTATGCTCTAGCCCCATGAGTGTAAGCATATTATCCAAAAAGACTTATTTACCACAAATTTAAGAACTTTACATGGAGTAATAATTTATTGGTTGATTAGAGGTATTTTAATATTTTTGTCTGAGAATGTTTTCTTTTTAATTTAGAGGTTGCAAATGAATAGACTCTACTTTCTATTTAATATACTTGAATGAGACCAACTTGAAGTAAACTTGAGCATATTTTAAAGTGCTGCACCTTATGTCTGGAAAGATAATACTTTACAGTATTGTCAACTTGAACTCCTAATTATAGCATAATAGGAAGTAATAACACATTTTAATTGTACTTTCAACAGGACCTGTTGAGGCTATGGAAGCATGAATGTAAACGTGTTATAGCTGATCGCTTTGCGGTGTCCGATGACGTGACCTGGTTTGATAAGGCTTTAGTAAGTTTGGTAGAGGAGGAGTTTGGTGAGGAGAAAAAACTCTTGGTGGACTGTGGAATTGACACTTATTTTGTGGATTTCTTGAGAGATGCACCTGAAGCTACAGGTAAACTACTGAAGCAGAATTTGGAATTCCCCAAAAGGAGTCCCCAGTAGGGAAATCTGAAGAAAGAAGGTTAGGGACTTTGAGTTTCTGTCTAGTAAGCTTTATTGAAACAAGCCTGGGATGTAATAGGTGCTCAGTAAATGTAGGATGAGTGGATAAACACATGCTCATGGAGTTTAAGGATGAACTATTTTTATGCATGTCATGCTTCAAAATTAAGGTAGAGTTGGGAGGCAGCCTGGGGTAGGATGAAGTGCACAGGACTTGCCGTTTGGCAGATGGAGGTGGGTTTGAGGAAAGAATCTACCACACATAAACCGGGCATCTTGGAACTTTCTCAAACCTCATTCTCCTCATTTATAAAAGTGGAAATATTAGTGTGTGCATTATGCACACTGTGGGGAATAAATGAAATGCTATGTCAGATGGCTTGGGCAGGCTGTGCCAAACGAAAGGTAGCAAAAATAACCATAGTAATTATTATTCAGGTCATCCTGAATGTTGAAAATAAAAAGAAAAACTTCCAATTATATGAGAGGGCTATTGAATATAATTGGTGGGTTATGTGGAGGGAAGCTTTGTGATTATGGTTCCAGGAAAAATTGATATGTATTCCTTTTCTTATGAAAAGAAGCAGTCCTCTGATTTTTTTTTCCTTCAGAAATAACCATGTTTAAGTAAAATATTTTTCTCTCATGTGGTAATTTATTCTAATACAGAGGATCGATTTTAAGTTAATTTGCATATTTAAAAACGCATGTTTAAAAATGTATTATTTATATCTTTTAAACGATTAGATGTGACCAGAAAGCCCCTCACTAGGCGTGATAACAATACGTGTGATCTGTCAAAAGTCTCTGGGTGATGATTGCAGAAGTATGTTTATTGCTGGCTATGCAGTTGGAACGATCTTTTTCCAGAAAGAAACTGACTTGTTTTATTTTAAATCAGGTCAAACACATACCTAAATCCTGTAAGATGAGGGTATTTTACAAAGTAATTAGAATATATGTATTTTATTCCTTCTGATTCAGAAGGATAAATAATGAGATTATGATTTTTGAGGTAACTAAAGCACAATGGCTGCATTTTTTGGGGGGTAGGAGAAGATCTAGAGGCAAACACATAACCTTTTGTGTTTTCAAAGCATTTTATTTCTCAAAGCTTGAATGGAGCATTTATGAAACAGTTCTGACTATGGAAATTTTGATTAGTGAGAGATTTGCAGATAGGTCAATTTTAATGATTATTATGTTAAACCAATATCCTTGTCTTGTCATAAAAAGGTTAATATACTATTATATTAGGACAAAGTTAATTGAAAATAATTACGTACTATAAGATTTGGAAGATCCACTTGCTCTCCTAGTGCCTAGTGAATATCTAAGTTGTTCCTGGTATATTTAACTCACGTGTCCCTCACTTTTTTCCTGTTACTAATGTTAACTGACAGTGAATTTATATAGGCCCAATTTCACTTTTTCTTTATGTGCTTTTATAGTCAACATTGGGAAAGTGTTAAGCTGATACAATATTTTTTTTCTAGTTTTAAAAACTGTATTTGATTTTAATACATTTTTCTCAGTGAAATAATTCAATATATTTATTTATTTAGAAAACTGTTTTTCTATTTTCTCTCAACCATCCGCCTCCATTCCCTAATTCGCTGTGTTCTTACCACTAACCTGAAATTCCTGATTCATAAAAATTTCCTGAGTAAACACAATGACGTTTTTCTTTTTATACTCTTTAAAAAAATCATGTGATTCTTGACCTGCGTTGCTGATTTTGACATTCAGTCCCCACTTTTTTGACTTTCATTTTGACCGTTAAGCTGCCATGTCTGGAGGATCTTTGAAATGCCAATACTCAATTGTGGGTTCAAATTCAAGTCAG
Organism: Lepilemur ruficaudatus; assembly: GCA_963574885.1. Taxonomy (NCBI): domain Eukaryota; kingdom Metazoa; phylum Chordata; class Mammalia; order Primates; family Lepilemuridae; genus Lepilemur; species Lepilemur ruficaudatus. Next base: position 12,218 of record CAUYRT010031457.1, read on the forward strand.
TGAGTACAACATTGTTTGAAATTGACTCTTTCTAGACAGGAAAGAACCAAGACTGCATGTGATCACAAAAATCCCATTGTTCTCTTTCTTCTTATTTCTAAAAATGCATACTATGGCTTGTTGATGAAAATAAATATTGTGCGAAGTTAAATTGTAGAACTATGAGTACATTAATTTAGGTTGATGTTTAGTAAAGTTCAGGGATTTGGAAAAACTTAATGGATCCTTTTTTTCCCACCGAAGGTGAAACATCTGAGGAGGGTGATGCTGAAATGCCCAAAATTTATGAGCCGATTGAATCTTTCAATCACCTAAAAGAGCGTCTGAATATGTTCCTGCAGCTGTATAATGAGAGCATCCGCGGCGCTGGTGTGGACATGGTGTTCTTTGCAGATGCGATGGTTCACTTAGTCAAGGTACAGTAGCTGCGGGAGTAGAGCATTGACACAGTGATGGACACTTGGCTGGATGCCAGAACGCTCTCCCCGTTTCATTTTCATCTCCTAGGAGAATATCCAGTTTAAAAATAAAGTCAGTGCTATCTTCCAATTTAATTTCTAAACTGAACGCAACATGTCACACCTTGTTGGATTGAAATAAGCGCACGTGTACTTGAAATGTGTGATGTGATAATTTTATTCAGTGTTGCTACACAGCTTCCAGCTCAATGTTTCACCCCCTAGTACAGATATGGTTGACATCTGAGTTCAAAGCATAGGCAGAGTCTGCTTATTTTTGTATCATGCAAAGAATATTCTATTTAAACAGTGCATAAACCTTGAGGACATTATGCTAAGTGAAATAAGCCAGGCACACAAAAGGGCAAATACTGTATGATCCCACTCATATGAGGTACTTGGAGTAGTTCAAATCATGGAGACAGAAGGTAGAATGGGGAACGCCAGGGACTCGGTGGAGAGGGGATTGGGGTTGATGAAAAGTTTTGGAAGTGGGTGTTGGTGATGGTTGCCTGACCTTGTGAATGTACTTCATGCTATTGAACCACACACTTAAAAATGGGTACGATGGTAAATTTTATGTTATGTGCGTTTTACCACAGTTAAAAATAATTTAAAAAACAACATACAGTTGACTGAGCAGATGCAAATTCTGTTGGAATTCACTTCACCAGGAAAGTGTCGTTTCCATTCTACTTTGTCACATGAGTCATTACAGTATACGTTTTTAGGACAGTTGGTCCTCAAAGGTTGGAAATAAAATATATTATTTTACTTGAAAACTATGTGCTCTAATTTATGTATGGTGCAAGATAATGCCATTGAAAATTCGTTGTTGATAGTCGCACTTTGTTGGCATCAGTTGCTTTTTCAGACTGCGTCTTTTCAGTTAGAAAGCAATTGGAGGTTGTCTTCCATGACTTGGGTTTAACCGTAAGGAACGATTGCATGATTACACATTGTTATGTCTAATAAATACTGGCTCTTACAAATAAGGGTTTTAGAGGTTATCTAGCCAACCCCCACTCTGAAAATGGGGATTGCCTCCCCGCAAGAAAGAGGGGGAAGCATTTCTGCAAGGCTGGCATAAGTCTGGGAGAGGGAGGAAGACAGAGTCTGTTCTGGGGCTGCATTCTGCAGCCTCAGGGTGCTTAACTTGGCAACTCTGTGACTTCTCAGAGTCGGAGACATCTGTACTGAGCCCAAATGTCCTTCCGAAGCCAAAAACAAATAGCATGTTGAAATTAGCTCCTAATTTATAGTTGATTAAAAATTGTTTCCGGAAGAATGAATGTTCTGTTATATTCAATCATTAAAAGGAAGAAAAAAGAGAAAAACATATTTTCCAAATGAGAAGTACCAGAGACAACTTCATGACAAATTGTCTATTGGAGACGGAATCTGATTGGCCTGGGATTTCAAAACAAGTCAAACTGAAGACGAGGTTATTTATGTTCGTCTTGAGCTTGAGCAAATTCGCTAGAACTGCCTTTCCCCCCGGGTTTCCCAGCCTGGACAACGTGCGATGAGGCTCTCTTCACTCTGTCTGGGCGTGACGGTGGTGGCGTGGGCGCCTCGGCTCAGGCCCCTGCCAGTATTTTCCTTCACTCGCAGCCTCTTGCCTGTCTGCTCTGGAGTTGGCCAAAGAATGCGTGACTGAAGTTTTTGAGCTAAAATGCTACATTCCTCTCCGTCTTCTAGACTGACCCTCTCTTCTACTCTCTTGTCTTCTTTGCACAGTGCATTTACATTTTGTGTCGTGCGCCTTGAAGTATGTGGCCTAGTTACAGGCATGGTAGCAGCCAAGAGACAGAATTGGAGACAAAAACTGCAGCCAAACAGGATGTGATAGGAGGCCAAGTATATTTCTTAGTTCCTGTCTTAATTAAAGTATTGATTTTCTTTAAACGCAGAGTGTATCTCTGTAATGTCCCTTTGGCCTCTTTGGAGGAAGTTCAAACTATAGAGTATGTGGCCTTTCATGATCTGGCCCCTGCCTGCCCGCCAGCCTTGTGTAATCTGGAAAACAAACTGCTTTTGGCCAAACACATGGCCATCCTGGAGCACCTCACCAATATGCACCCCCTGCCCGTACTGCGTTGGGTAGAGTTTATCTGTTTGTGTGTCTGTCTCCCCTATTGGAAGGTAAACCTGTAGGAGTGGACACTCTACCTTCACAGGATGGGCTGGGGCTGGGATGGTCACATGGGAGAATCTTGGTAAACCCTCTGCAGTTTAAGCAAGTTCCCAGTGTGGCCCTATATAACCCTTTGCTGCTATTTCCCTACCCCATGCTGAAGTGCCCCCCAGATAGGGAAACCTCGGGCTTTTTGCTGACTCTGAGATTTTGTGTGTCCTGTTAGTTCTTAAAATGTAGCCCAACCCCTGCCCAGCCTGCTGCCGTCTTTGTATAATAAACTTCTAGTCATCTTTCAAGATCTGGATCAAATTCCAGCTCAGAGTGCCATGCCTAGGTGGCCGTATTTTCTCGGCATTCTGTCCTTTGATTGCTATCGTTCCTGTCTCTGCACCAGGGTTCACCACGGTGCATTGCCCTGTCTGTCTCCCTTGCAGGCCTGGGCATTATTAACTTTTAAATATTTGCTTATGGAATTAAAAAACGAATCTCTCTCTTACAATACATATATAACAGGACAAAATAACCACATTTGAGGGTCTCACGTTTCTGTGCTTTTTCCTATAGTCTCTGTTTTTAATTAGATTATGAGTTTTTTATGTGTCTTCTTTTAAAACCTTTTGTTTATTTGTTTATTGATTTATTTATTTCAATAGAGTTAGGGGGTACAAGTAATTTTTTTTTTTGTTACATGGTTGAATTACATAGTGGTAAAATCAGGGCTTTTAGCATACCCATTACCAGAATAGTATACATTGAACCCCATAGGTAGTTTTTGACCCCTCAGTCTATTTCCATTCTCCCTTTCAATCCAAATCTCCAAAGTCCTTTATTCCACTGTGTGGCCATGTATACCCACCATTCAGCTCCTACTTATAAGTGAATACTTGTGTGTTTGTTTACCCGTCCTTGAGATATTTCACGTAGGATTATTAAATGCTTCTATTTGCTTATTCACATTATCTGTTCATTTATCAAATAGTTTTGAGGGTTTATTGTGTGCCTGAAATTGGAAATGGAAAATTTTAATATAAGACCTCAGCCTAGTTGTAGGTAAAAGAGTTGGGATGAAGAGTCCTTAATACTTAATTAACAAAATTTATATAGCCTCCTAATATATTTACCTGCATCAAACAAAGGAAATGATTGATGATTGAGAGGTGGCAACCAACGAAAGACACAGGAGGTTCTAGCGTGGCTTCAGGTAGCTCCTTACCTGCCCTATCTGTGCCTTTTGAAGTTGTACCAGGGGGCGATATGAACAGACCCATATGAACCCCTCCACCCACAATGGCTTTGGAGAGCAGAGGGATGAGTAGGAGGCTGGGAAAACAGGGCTTATGCACCCATCTGTCCTGCAGGTTCTCAGGGTCCACATGGGGACAGGAAAAATGGTCTCTTTTTCCCAGAGTTCAAATGAAATTTGGGGAAGTAATCCAAAACTCAGGGACATTCCCAACAGGAATAGAATCTACTCCACTAGAAAAGGGAATTCTGAGAAAGGATGTTTAACAAAACCTTGGCAGAATGCAGAGCCCCATTCACCCCGGGAAGTTTCCTCAAGCCACGGAGAAGTGTCTCCTTCCAGCCCTCCAGCCATCATTTGTCTAAGAAAAGTGGATATCACAGCAATACCTCAGACTCAAACTGCAGTTAGGAGGGAAAGAGAAATCGTTATTGCATAAAGTATTAAAAAAAGAGCATCAAGGAGAATTCCATACCAATCTCTTCTAGGTGGTGTGGGAAGCTTGGTGGTGTAAGTAGTTCATTCAACACCAATAAAGTCAAATAAACAGAGACTTCTACCACGAGGGGGATTTGCAGTGGTCTGGGGCTACTGACCAGTGTGCAGTGGTCTTCTGACCCACCTATAATCACTTCTTGGAGATATGTTAGGTATCGTTGTCTTTGCCAAATAATGGGAGAGTGTTTATGCTGCTTTTCGTTTTGTAAAAATTTCAACATCTACACCATACTTTGAGTTCCTTCCCTTCAATTTAAAGTCTCTATTACTTTTCAGCTGTGGAGGATATTCTAACCAAATGCATGCTCTGTATTCCAGGAGTAGATATTATTCTGCCATTTCTGTTCTCTTTCCTATCATACTGTGTTAGGTTGGGCAAACCAAAAGGAAACCTAAATGTCCCCTTTGTCTACCTCCTTCAACCCCCAGAGCCAGCACAGTCTGGGCTGTGTGCTGACTTTCCGTACTGCCACCTTCCCAGTTCCTAAGGCACAGTCCACTGGTGCCACCCCATCCAGGGCACTCCAAACGCTATTCTATTTCAGAAACGCTTTTGTTCCTCCAACCAGTGAATCTCTCCAGTCTGATCTCGAGACACCTGTGTTCCCCAAAATAATTATTTAACTTTATTCGTATATTGAATAAATATGAAAAAATAGAATGTTTACATATGGAAAGATATATGTTTTCTATTCCACATTACAGATCTCTCGAGTCATTCGTACTCCTCGGGGAAATGCCCTCCTGGTTGGGGTGGGCGGATCGGGAAAGCAGAGCCTGACGAGGTTGGCTTCATTCATTGCTGGCTATACTTTCTTCCAGATCACGCTGACAAGGTAACACGCTTTTACTTGATTTAAAATGGATTTTGATAAGAGGTTCTCAGAGGCCACCTAAAGTCAAGAATACATTTTTCTTAAATATAATCACAGTAATTTTCCTTCTTGAATGTTGACTTATCATCTTGCTCTTTCAAACTCTATAATAGCCCATGAAAATTTCACATTACTAATTTGCTTCTGAAATCTTTCATTTTCTCATTTAGTGAATAGCTGCCTCCCTGTTTTTTTTAATGTTATATATGACATGAGTATTATGTGTATTCCTTTCAAGCATTTCAGAAGAACTTTATCCCAATTAAGTATTAATTCAGATTTCAAAAATGCTAATACAATGAAAAAATAAACAAAAAATTTATATTGACTTACCCCTTTCAAACATTTAAAATATTTATTTAAATACATAAATTACTGTCTATATGTCAGGCACTGGTTAGGTGAACAAAGTAAATGTAGTCTGTGTCCTCATGGAGCTTGTAGGAACTGAAGGGAAAAGACAGTTGAGCAACTTATCCAATAAGGTGTGGTTTGTAGGTACTAACTCTGCAGACCAAATCCTGTTGAAGCTCCTAACCTAGTTCAGAGGATGATCTGAAAAGAATTCCTGGAGACAGAGATTAAACTGAAACTTCAAGATGAGCAGGACTTATCTCAGAGAAGAAGAGCAGTAAAGAATGTTCTAGGCAGAATGATTGGCACATGTGAAAACAGTTCTGGAAGAAGTTAAATATGGCTGAGTGCAAGAGTGCAAGGTGGCAAGTAAGAAGGGAAGAGAGATGGAGGCCTTTAAAAGGGTGATAAAGAATTGGGATTTCATCCTCAAGCAGTAGGAATTCACTGATGAGTTGCTGCTGGGGAGGACGTGTCTGATTTGCATATATAGAAAATGGGTGGAAGGAACTAATTTTGAATAGTTACGAGGCTGCCTCAGGGGTCTGGGTAAGCTATGATGGTATCACGAGTGGTATCAGTGAGAGTGGAGAAATGGAAAGTGGAGATGCAGGAGATCATTAGGAAGCTGGAGCTCTTGGACTTGGTGCATCCTCGTTTCTGGCTTGGGAAACTAGCTAGATGGTGCTGCTGCTCACCAGGACAGGGAACCCCGGAAGACTAGTCTTTAGCTGATCATGTGCAGTGCGAGGAGAAAACAGAATTAGAAAGTGAAGAGTAAACATGAAGAGATAAGTGGGGGTGATTCAGAGAGGTTGAAATAGAATTTCAAGATTAACCAAGATATGGTTAGAAGCAGGAAGCTAGTTTGGGAAGTTTTGTTGGGCTGAAAATTATTTGAGGTTAATTTCTATGTGTGGAAGCAGGAAGTCTTGCCTGTTGGGCACTGGTGAGGAAAACATGCTGCTGACCTGTCTTTCTGAGGGAGGCCCATAGACACCTGCCAGGACACAGGCTAAAAGTTACTAACATTGGGTTGGGAGATCCAGGTATTCAAGCTGTTGTTGTTACACTATGCACTGAACTATAGGGTTCTTCTCGGAGAATAAATCCAAAGATTGCTGTTTTATTCAAGTACTAGGACAGAGAGAGATGATTGTGGTTGGTTTGTGTATAATTCTTCTAGTTGGTGGATAGAAGCTGAGCTAGATAAAAGATCACCTACAGGAAAGTGTTTGTACCCCCATAATACTCTGAAATAAAAACAAGTAAATAAATAAAGATCACTTACACAGAAAGGGATCAGATTCTGAGATTTTTGTTCCTAACGTTTGTATAAAACCTTGTAGTTTTCAAAGCACTTTTACACGCATGAGCTAATTTTATCTTCAAAAGAACTTTGTAAGGTAGTAGAACAGGTAGTAATGGCCCATCTTGCATCTGAAGCTCAGAGAGGCTATGAATTGCCTGACATTCAAGATCTAGCTAGCAATTGATTGTAGGATTTCTGGTTTCTAGTCTGGTGTGACTTGTACTGTATCACAATGCTTCAGCAAACATACCGGCCACAACTCTCAGAGGGATAAATTATTCCCTCTGCGTATCGTACTGGGAATGATCCATTACTGACGAAATGAAGGACCAAGCTCTTCCTTTCCTTTTCACAGCCTTTGAGATACTATCTTACTTAAGCTTTTGCACAGCCATGTGGCCAAGGCTGGGATGCAAGAGCCTCATATTTGGAAAGCACAGCCGTTTGTTAGATGTCTCAGGTCATAGATCCAGGAAACTGGGTTTAAAAATTTCCGTATATCACAAGAAGCCGGTGGGATGTTTTCCTTTGTTGTTTGTTTTTTTTTAAGGGGGACTGTGTCGGACTGTGTCTTTGAAATGTTTCTTTTCTGGTCTCTTGGATGTCACTTCCCTAAATGTCTTAAAGAATTATTGATGCATGGCTGTGATATTTCCAATTCTAGGGTTTAGCTTATAGATGTTAAAAGCAAATAGAATTAACTACTGAGTAACTTTTTAAAAATCACATGGCCATTTGCTCTTGTGCTCTGAATTCTGAGTTTATTTAGTGACTCAAAATACAGATAATAATTTAGTAAGTGTGAATCTTCAGGACTGGAATATTTTCGTTTATGCTTTTGGTGGTAATGGACTACTTCGTATTGGAATCTCTTTAACATTTCTTGATTGTAGGCTGACTTCCACCTAAAGATTGCTTTTGATAGTGAAAGAAGATTTAGAGTGGGTTATTTCATAACATTTCTAGCTATTATACTACAGTGTACTGATTGCTCAGAAAATGAACTCTTTTATGTAGAATACAAAGATGCAATGATAATGATGGTGTTGGGGATGAGGACGGGCAACTCCCTCACCCCATGTAATCAAAGCTTGAATTGGTTTAGTTTAGTTTAATTTATGAAATGTCTTCTAAAATACCAATTGCATGTGTGTGCTTAATAAATATTCCAATTTGACTTTTCTATAATCATTGCCAAAAAAACCCATTTTCAAAATGATATATATACACATTCAAATGACATTTGGTTATAGTAAAAATTTTATTTTTGTTTCAGGTTGACTTTTCACTCTAGTTTTTTTGTGTAAAAATATAATTAGTTATAATGTTTTATGAAATGTGGAGCTTTAAAAATCAACTACTAACATTAATATACAATACATACTTATATCATAGAACAAAATCAGCATTTTTTAGTTAGCCAAATAGCATAAAACATTGTTTTAAGGTTTTTTTTCTTACCGTAAAAATATTTTTTAGCTAATGACCCAATGACGATGCTTCTTTAGATCCTACAACACATCAAATCTGATGGAAGATCTAAAGGTTTTGTATAGAACGGCTGGTCAACAAGGCAAAGGAATCACATTTATTTTCACAGACAATGAGATTAAAGATGAGTCATTTTTGGAATATATGAACAACGTTTTATCATCGGGTGAGGTAGGAGCTCATTTATTCTTCACGTGTTTTATCTCTTCAGATTTCCTCCAACTTAGAACTCTCCATACTTCCTTCCTTTTGAGTTTTGAGTAAATGCTGTTGGAGATTAGGTGATCGGTATGTTTTCTATGGAGTTTTTAAAGACTAAAACTCCCCATCAAAATGTGGAGGTAAGCATTTAAAAACGTCAGTGAATGCCCCAAGTGACAAATGAAAAAACGAGAGTAGGGAGGCTAGAAGGAAAGCTGATTCGATTTTTAGTTTACCCCCTGCCAAGGCTACAACTTTGCAGGTAATAACAGAATCATTTGTATATTTTAAAATGTGGTGAACTTCATCTTGAAAACTTTCAGTTAATTTTCTAAAGGTGAGTTTAAGAACACAAATACATGTTGAGCTCTATATTTTGATTTGTTTTCGTGTCTGTGTTCTAAATTCGAAAACGTGTACTTCTTTTAAGGTCTCCAACCTATTTGCTCGAGATGAAATTGATGAAATTAACAGCGATCTGACATCAGTCATGAAAAAAGAATACCCCAGGCGCCCTCCTACCAATGAGAACCTGTATGACTACTTCATGAGTCGGGTCCAACAGAACCTTCATATTGTGCTCTGTTTTTCGCCAGTCGGGGAGAAATTTCGAAACCGAGCTTTGAAGTTCCCGGCCCTTATTTCAGGATGCACCATTGACTGGTTCAGCCGATGGCCTAAGGATGCTTTAGTTGCTGGTTAGTGTGGTGGAACCATGTCAAGGTTTCTGGTTTATAGTGTTTATTTATTTACTTAACATTTTATGCTACTTTGCTGTCTCTGTACTGGGTTGAGCAAACTCACTTTGTCCAACATTCAAGCATTTTTGCTACAAGATAGTGTTCTTTCTTAGTTGGGAGCTAATTTTTCCCAGAGTGTGGTTGTCAGAGAATGAGGTCTTCCATCTGTATCCCCCTTGGGTTAATATTCAATGATTTTAATTTTTTTTTCAGTGATGATTGAAGTCTTTGTCTCAGTTGGATCCCCAGGCAGGTTCTGGGATTTCACAGGAAGGTAGTGGAGGTTTTCATCTCATGGAGAGTGTTTAGCTTCTTTTTAAGTGGGTTTGCCAGCTCAAGAGAAATTAAAGCCAAGTGTCTCTTGGACATTTCCTTCTCATGGCTGCCTTGCTGGGAATCAAAGAGGAAAACATTACCCAGCAATCTGGTGCTGGTTTCTGTCCAAAATACGTTAACCAGAGTGATCTCTGGCCAGAGTTCTCTCTGCTTCTACTTCTTTCTAATCTTCTATGCCTTGGAACATTAATGCTTCCTTACTCTGTAAATGAAATGGGAATGTAAAAGAAGTACAGGAGATGCTAGAGATCATACATTTAGTTTACATCTCCCCTGGCCCCAGCTTCTGGTGAAAAAATAATCTGTGGATATTTTAAAAGATGGAGATACTTGAGTCTCATCCCTGACCCATTACATCAGAACTTCAGGAGAAGTCTGATTCAGGGTGGTAGTTTTCAAACCTTTCATCTCATTTTTGTGCTTTAAGCAGAAGAACCTTATTTCCCAGTAATGCCTCACAGGTAGCCCTAGGAGATAAAACGGTGAACAGTAGAAGGGAGGAGGAGCCTCATCCTCTAACACTGCCCCCACCCCACTACTGCCTCTCCAGCCGTGTGGTACTCCATCTGAGAATGACCAGTTAGTCTGTCTCCTGCTCTTTGTGGTAGCGGAAACTGGGGAGAGTGAAACTGGGGGATTGTCAGCGGTAGAAGAAGCCAGCAGGATGAGTACGGGCACTAGAACCCATGGGTTTCTTTCCTACCTATCTATCTGTGATTTATAAATTATTTATCTATCATCTATCTATCATTTATCTAGCAATCATCCATCAATCATCTATGTATTTTTTTAAAACAAGCTCTTACCCACTGGCTTAGTTTTTTTCTTAGCACACCACAATTGACAATGATGGTTTTCCGATCCAATGGGGCTTTTAAACACAGAATGTTTTAACATGTTTGAAATAATGTACAGTACAGTTTTCTCTTTGCCTTATAAAACTTGAGAAAGACCAGTAATTTAAAATTTTAAGTCCCACAAAAATGTAAGTACAACTAGAGGTTAGATTTTAAAACACCATGAAATAGAATATACATGCAGAGCACCAATCAAGAGTATTTCAGAGCTGTATTACAGTTTACTGTAAATCTGATTATTAATATGCAAGTCCTTTGTAAAATGCCATGGAAGCTTTTATCAATAATAATAAAAATACCAATTTCAGGTGACAAATACTATAATATGCCATAATTAAAATGATTTAATTTAAAGATGGAGCTCTTCCTGCTAATCTGTGTTTTAGTCATCTCTTCTTTTATAAGACAAAGTTCTTATTTCTTACTGATCCTTCATTAATTTCTCACAAATCTGCCCCATTCTTTTAAATCTCATCACATCAACCCGAGCCGAGATTACATGGAGGGTGGGGAAACTTTCATTTCTGTGTCCTTAGCTCCTAGCGAGTGTCCTGACCTTCATGTGTGAATCTATTTGTTCTCTCATTCCAAACATATTTGTTGAGCTTCGTGCCATTTATTTAGCCAGGCACATTAGAAGGCAAGGCGGACTTGCTTCTTTACTCCAGGTTCTCTGCCCAGGAAAGCTCATCCGCAGCCTCCTGTATAATATGCCCCATCAATTTTTATCTTCAGTCTAGCCTGTCTCCTGGCTTGAAATCTGTTACTCAGCTGCCTGCTTCATCCATTCTTAGGGATGTTTCATAAGCTCCCGAAACTCAAAAAGTCTGAAATTGAACTTGTTCTCTGCTCTCCCTCTCCTGGGAAGTGCCATCATCGTTCATCAAACCAGGCGATCAGAGACCTCTTTGTCTTTAACACCTCCCCTTCCTTCAACTCTCAGGGTTTATCCATCACCAAGCCACGTCAACTTTATCTCCTAAGTATCAGTGAAATCTGTCCGACTCTCCTCTTCACTGACAGCCTAGGCCAAGCTGTCATTGTCGTTCACCTGGAAAACCCAAATGGCTTTCTAATGGTCTCTCCTCCTCTTCCACCTGTCTCCCATCCATCTCACACTGCAGGCAGAATCATAATGGTAGAAACACAAACCCAATCACATTGCTTTCTGCTTGAAACCTTGCATGTCTTTTCACTGCTGTTAGGAAAAAGAGCAGTATCATCAGCATGGCTCTCATGGCCGGGAAGAGCTGGCCCTATTTACCTCTCCCGTCTCTGCTGAGGTAACTTTTTCTTCCTGCTCTGTTTCCCTAGATCCCTGAGTATGCTTTTTTCTCTTCACATGCAAAGCTCTCCCCCCATTCTTCCCCGCACACTCTTGGATGATGCTGGCTCAGCTAAATGTCACTTCTGGAAAACCTTCCTCTGTTTCTCCTCGTGCCCTCACTAAGCCTGGTGCCCTGTTATCCATTTCATAGCACTCTGTGCTTTTCCTTCTTGGGACTAACCACAGCTGGTAATTTATTTATCTAACTGTGTGATTTATTTGATTAATGCTTGTCTATCCTACTTGAGTAAAACTCCATGAGGTCAAGAACGACATATCTTTTGTTCATAATGTCATTTGCTACAGGGGTCTGACACTTAGGGTGTTGAAAGAATGAATCAGACTGTGTAAACATTCACTCTCTTTCTGTACCATGGCCCTAACTCACTTGGAGTCTTTCTGTAACTTCATACAAATCTTCCCTTTTTTCCTCCAGGTGTACCTCATTGTCCTCTGAGCATGCTTCCATTGTCCTTGTCTTTCCGCACAGGTCCCCATATCAAGAATGTTCTTCCAACATAGTCTTTGTTTCTGCAAGTTCCAAAGCCTAATCAAGATTCATCACATCCTTCAGCCCTCCTCTGTTCACTTAGGGATATTTAAAAATTTTCCCTTTTCTTGAACTTCCTGTAACACTTGCATTTTATATAATGCACCTGCACATTTAAATATTTTTAAACCTTTTGGTAACCAGTAAGGTTTTGTGGTTATATCTCCAATATAGATTTGTAAATATTTACAGCATGCATTCTGTATGGATATTTAGTACTGTGCTAGTCATAATAATGGACAAAATAACTAAAAGGCATAAGACGTTCCTTTCTTTAATACATAAAAAGCTTGTTGGGAAAACCGGTGTTTACACACCTAATACGAACCTGCCTTATGTTGTTGTGAAAGGATACCATCTGTGGGTATTGGAAGTGCTTAATACACTTAGGGATTTCAGTTTTTAAATAAATAGCATTAGGGTTTCTAGAAAATCTATTTTTTAAATTGCCTTAAGGATGCTGACATTGAATTAAATTATCTCCCACTGCATCAATAGGGAAATATGTCATTTAGTTTATGTTAGAATTTCATTTATATTATGAGAACTATCTCTAATAAAATGAAGGTATTAAATTATTATACATTTTTCTAATTTAAAGCTCTAAATGTTAATACTAGATTTTGTAGTATTTTAGTAACTATAGTACTTTTGAAAAAAAGTGAGTTTGTTATATGTATGAATTTAAATTGACTGAATCTCTTGACGAAACATTTAAAGAAAAATATGCTTTGTTTTATGTTGTAAAATCCCCAATGGTGGGCCCGACGGTGGCATTGCTGCCTTGGTAATTGGATGTTGAAATCTCAGAAGGGCTTTCCGTGGCCTCTTGACTGAATTGCAGTGGGCTTCGGTCTAAGAAGAAGTGTTCTGATTCTTTATGTAACCTTTCCTGAACCAGAGATTGTAAGTCTGTGGGAAAATCTACTTAGAATCCATCTCATTTTTATTCTCTCTGACTTTCTGGGGAGACAAAAAGACAACTTATTACATAAAGAAAAAGGCCATTGTTATTGCTACTCTCTGTTCAGGTAAGAAGGAAAAAAAAGTCATTACATGGTAAATACAAGGACGTTTTCAGAAAGTGGGCTCTTCTCCAGGACATTCCATAATGTCAACTAAAGCACTTATTAATAGCATTGTGCCTGGCAGAGAGTAAATATTGCAGCTATTATGGTTAATACAAAAAATTTTTCTTAGATAAGAATTGTTCTTATTACTGTGTTTCCAGTGCCCAGACTTAAACTTCCTAGAATTTAAACTTTTTTTTTGTTCTGGCTGCTTAACGTATATGAGAAAATAGGACTTCTGATTATCTTAATTTATTGCCTTTCAGTGTATGGTAAACTGTATGTGTAACCAAGCTGATGAGCAGCCTCTATTATTTATGTAAATGTAAATTCTGCCCCACAGTCACAGCATTAGGAACTTAATTTAGTGATCATCTACTAATGATGCACAGATACCACTTCGAGGCATTTGCTCTCTATCACCTGCGAGGCTTGCTTACTGGGTTCCTTTTACTTCCCTCTCATTTTTATTGGCCGTATTTCTCTTTACAACTCTTATGCACATAGGCTATTTCTTCTAATACGCAAAAATGGTTGCGATAATTTTTAACTGCATAATGTATAACCTTGTAAATTCCTTGGGACTGAGACCAAGTTTCATATTCTTCTTTCATTCTGTGGCATCCATCACAGTGGCGGCTATGTAGCAAGCATTCAATATACATGTGGTGATTGATTAGCTGATGTTACGGCCTATTCTTACAGCAGGAAATGCTAACTCGGAATTGCTCCCCTGTGTGGCACTGTGGGGAAGGTGAAGGTCTCCAACAAGAGATTTTTACCCAAATGTTTCTAAGGAATACTGTAAATTAGAACTGACCACAAATGGCCAGCTGCCACATTTAAGAACAAGATGACCCAGGCACAGAACAATTTCCACATGCCAAATGCAGTCAGAGTCTGGGGGATTTAAGGGGTTGACAGGTTCTGAGTAGAAAAATAAATGGGATTGTTAAATATGAGTACCAGGTGGGCACTGATTTCTGAGTTATTTGTACCATTTTGTCCTTATGTAAACCGTAAAACAGGTGGGCTGCTGCCCAGAACCTGCAGCTGTGTAGAAGAAACTTCTTTGCACAAGTACCAGAAAACAAAGAATAATGATAGCTTTAAAGTATTTTATAGTTTTGTACATAAAACAGAAAATAAAATTGTTGCTGTTATAGGCCTGGGGCCAAAAATGCTGCCGTAGACCTACCTAGCTGGGGCTAGCAAAATGGTACGCAGTCCTAAGAAATATCTAAGTCTTTAATAAATGACCAGTTAATTTTAAAAATGGTAATTCATATTTCAGACACTGTCATCTTTATTATTTCTAGTGTCAGAACACTTCCTCTCTTCCTATGATATTGACTGCAGTTTGGAGACTAAGAAGGAGGTAGTCCAGTGCATGGGCTCCTTCCAGGATGGGGTGGCCGAGAAGTGTGTTGATTATTTTCAGAGATTCCGACGTTCTGCCCATGTGACACCCAAATCATACCTCTCCTTTATTCAGGGGTATAAGTTCACATATAGAGAGAAACATGTGGAAGTGCAGACCCTGGCCAACAGGTAAGTGTGAAGTTCAAATACAAAGGTATGGTAAAGCAGTGGCTCTCACCTAGGGGTAGATTTGCCCCTGCTGGCATGTCGAGGCTAGGGATGCTGCCAAACATCCTACAGTGCACAGGGCAGCTCCCACAACAAAGAATTATCCAGCCCAAAAGGTCAACGTGCTGAGGTTGAGAAGCCCTGCTCTAGAGCCTACCCAGACGATTATCCTACGGTTCCTAGGAGCTTTATTGCTGCCCAATAGGATGAACTGTTGCCTGGTTTTTATGTGGCCTGCCATTTTATTATAGAAATAATAGCCCTGGAAGGGAGTTGAGAATGCAGACACAACCTCCTCCCTCCTTTTACTCCTCTCCTCCCGGTTCTTCTAAGTGACTAAGAAGAACAAGGCTGATGCATATGTTCACTGCCTAGGACACCCTGCTTCCCTGAAGTTTGTTCCAGATTTCACTGCTCTGCCCTGTGCTTTTCTGAACAATCAGATCTCTGAGAATATGGCCACAATGAGCCAGGGTTGCTGTGTAAGGGACCCCTGTGTGGCTGATTGCACTAAATGACTCTGAGGGCTCCCAGCTTTAAGATCACATTATTTCAGGTTCAGGCGGGAAACTAGTTCCTTCCTAAGGCTGTTCTGATGGCTTCAAATTTGTTTCTTTTCTTGAGCCCCAATGTTTCTTCCTTTAACTTCAGTGGTCTCTTTTGAAAAACAGAAGTCATTTATTTTCCTTCCTCCATGACAAGGCTTCAGACATCTGAAGTCTATTGTCATTTAGCCTAATGTCATTAAGCAGGTTTCCTGCACAATGCAGATTTTAGATCCACTGTTGTTCCTTTTTCATAAAGCACGTTCCAGTGGATTCGCTCTTCCCACGTGGGGTCTATGAAGAAAGTACGTGTTATCAGTCTGGAGTTAAGCCTGGATTTATGCCCTTTTTGCTAAGCCTCTTGAGTTTGCTATTTGTGTATACCCATTCTCTAAATGTGACCATTACTACTCATTCGTGGACCAGTGCTTGGAAAATGTAGCCAAGTGTCACAAAAATTTTTTTTTGTTTTGTTTATTTATTTATTTATTTTTATTGGGGGAATTAAGGGTCTCAATAGGGGAAAGGATTTCCTCAAAAACTGATTTGTGTGATTAACTGTACACCTTGGTGAATTCACCGGAAATCATTTAATTGTACATTTAAAGTGGAGTAAAGGCATGATATGTAAAGTACACTTCAATAAAGGAAAAAGAAGATCTATTACAATTCATGTTAATTTCCAAAAGGCATGCATTGATTATATATCCACTATACAAAAATTAGAAAATGAAGATAAATGAAAAATACCTAAACAAAAATGCTTGAACCATAATTCCATTAGCCAGAGATAGCCATTGTTGGCATTTGCAATGCTGATAGAACATCAAGTTGCTTCTATTTTTCTGAACACATTAATAAGTGGAATCATATTATAAACTGCTTTATATTCTGCATTTTATCATCAACATATTTCCATTTCTGTAAGCAGGCATCTTCATTATCATGAGTATTTGGCTTTTTAAATGCTGTTACATTAATCAAATTTTATCAAGTGCCCCTTAATTTACTACTTTTAAAAATTATTTGTTTCTGAGTATGGAATATTTTCTCATTATACAAAATATAAATAATTATAATAAATATATTATATAGGAAGAAAAGTCTGTCTTGCAGTTTGGTGAATGTGCATCTAATTCTTTATTCATTTCTTTCAAGTGAAAAGAAAACCACAGCTTGGTGATAACTATGAAAAATATGAGTCAGAAATACAAGAGAAGACTTGGAGAATAAGCCAATATCCATATTTCATTTAATTTTTATTCTATCACAAAAATACAGAGGACTGGGAATTTTTGTTAGAGGGTAGTAGGGAAGTGAACATTTTGCTTTATTGTAGGAGATCTTATGGTTTCATTGATAGAATTTATAATTTTTTTTACTGCTTATCTATCCAAATGATGGGACATTTCTTGAGGGAAATTGGCATGCTTTTAATTTATCTTTGTATCCTTTGTATGTCATAAATTGGATATGAATGAATAACAGTAGTAATTAATATTAATATATAGCCATTTCCTTTCTTAAAAAATAAAACAGTGAACACAAATGTCACACAATGAAAAAATAATCTGACTTCCAAGAGTGAAAATGAAAAAACAAAACAAACAAACAAAAAAAGGGATACAAACACACATTAACAAACAGGGAAGAGTAAGCAACATAAGACTAATGCTTGAAAATATTCCTTTTCTAAGAAACACCTATTCCTCAAAAAGGGAAAAAAACTGAATTCAATTGAGAAATTTTTTTATCAAACTATGCAAGAAGTTATTGTTCTGATATTTTTTTTGAATCAAAAGTGTAGTTTATTATGTCACAAATGAGAAGCAGTACAATTAATCAAAGTATGTGCCTAAACTATCCACAAAGTTTGTCATCTTAACGGTAGCTTGTTTAGGTCAGCAGCAAAGAAGCCTGAAGAACAAATGACAGTGAAACTGCAAAAAGTGTTTTCCACAGCTCATTGAGAATTGAATATTTTTCCTGGCAAGAAGTGGTCCAAAGCCTGGAAGAAGGGGTAGTCACTTGGTGCAATGTTTGATAATACGGTAGATAACAGAGTTTCCAAGTCCAGCCTCTGTAGTTTGAACAGCATCTTTTGTGGGACATGTGGTTGAATGTTGTCTTGTGAGAGGATTGGCCTGTCTCTATTGACCAATTTGGGCTGCTTAATCACAAGCATCCTCATCATTTTGTCCAACTGGTTGCAGTAGACATCTGCTGTAATCGATTGACAGTTTTCATGAAGCTGTAGTGGATAATACCAGCACTGGACCACCAAACAGACACCATTAGCTGTTTTTGATGAATATGAAACTCAAATCAAAAAGGCAATACCTTTCACTATAGCCTCCAAAAAAATTAAATATCTAGGAGTAAATTTAACAAAAGATACGAAAGACTTATACAAGGAGAATTATGAAACACTAAAAAAAGAAATTGTAGAAGATGTA
>CAUYRT010031460.1:0-46092 GCA_963574885.1 Lepilemur ruficaudatus
ACAGGAAAAGCTTTTAAAGAGATGAATTATAGTGCTAGATGTGCCTGTCTTAAAGCAAATTTTATGCTACTGAATATTAAATTCATGAAAATAGTTGTTTGACATGGAAATACCAGCAGCATCTGAACTATTTTTATATAAATAATATCCCTGTAATGAAATAATATTTTTAAGAGAGACAGAATTGTGTCTTTATGACAGAGACACATATAATGATAGCTGATGTCTGGAAGGTATTAGACTGTGGTTATAATAATCACTATAATTGTAGCAGTTCATGCTAGCCCAACTGCACATCTATTCTTCATTTGTTCCTAAACTAATTTGTTCTGCATCTGAATATATAACCCTCATCAATTTAAAGTGTCATCCCTTGACTATGTGGGTCATTAAAGGATATACATAATGTATGAGTCCAACAATCCAAACTTAGAGGAGGAAAGCTTTTTTAGCCAAGTGTGAAATCATAGCTACAAAGCTGGCTTCTGAAGTTTAATTCAAAATCAGGCCGAGATTACAAATGACCATCAGTCAATTACAGTTGATTACAAATTACAATTAAAAATGACATATTTTGTTTTGAACAGAGTGTTTCATTTACAATTTTGACTCCAATAGTCATGATTGGAACAACTGACATCAGCAAGTTATGTAGATAACTTTGTGAAGTTTTAAACATTTTCCATAGTGGATTGCTTTTCCAAAAGACAATGGCGTTAACATATAAATACTGACTTTATTGAAAGTTTAGCAATTTATGTTTAGGTAAGTCTGTTAAACAATTGTTGAATCTTAATTTGAATAGGGGTCTGTTTTCTTTGCCATTGATGTGTACTTGGGTGTACTTTTGTGCAACAATCAGGAATAAGTGCCTCTTTCTCTGGCCAGAAGATATTTTATAGTCCAAGAGAGGAGGAACAAATAGCCATGGCACATGAAAAGTAGGGGCATTACGTAACGCAGAGAGGATTACAATTGCAACATACATTTGTGATTTACGTTTGTGTGTGTTTCCAAACATATGCCTACAATCATAGGACATAAGCTCATTTCTTTTTTGTGGTAATATGATGTTATTTCTGTTTATTTTGTACAATTTCTAATGGTATGGAATAAATTTTTCTTTTATCAATAAATTAGTATGCAGATGCTGAGATGTTTATTAAACATATATAAATGAGTGCATAAATGTTTTTCCTTTCACATTCTTTTGCATATCTTCTAGAAGAATAGTAAGTCAAAGAAAGAGTGCTACTAGACTTCATATTTTTTATATGCTATAAATTTTTTATTTGCAGTCTGTGTTTAAAGTCCTGAGAAAAGTTGAAAAAACAACTTGGTGTTGAGAGTCATTACAGCCACATAAACTACCTTGAAGTCTCTGCATGATGATTCTCAATGGAGAGCTGGGCATTTATATGTACCTTAAAATATGTGTTTTATACCCCTGTAAATGTAATACTCAGCTGACAAAAGGACTTGAAAACATTGCTGATGATTCTGACAATATAATAAGCTTAATAATAAATGCTCTTACATGTGTTTGTAAGTATGTGTTTCATAAGGCATACAAAGACATAGTGGTATATTATTTTTAAAATGTAATACAAATATTTAAGTAAATCATGTAAGATAATAAATAAATAAAAAGTTTTATGTGTTTTCTTGGGTGGGAAAGAGGTGTATGTTTGACCTGCAGTAAATGAACGTTGAATGGAAATCAAATGGGACCTGACAGCTTTCACTATTTTGCTGTCTCAAAGCATGCCAAACCAACAGTGCGGGGCATAGATTTCTAAAAATAAAAAATACAAACTGATTTTGGTTCTGCTTATTTGGTTGGCTTAAAATGTTTTTTTTGTTTTTTGTTTTTTTGTTTTTTTTTTGGTACAAAAACCTTTAACCTAAGACGAAATCAATGAATTTTAATTTTAAACATCATTTTCACTTTAAACAAAGCAAAGGAATATGCACTGGTGGCAAAATTTGAAATCTGTGAGCTCTATACAGTAGTAAGAGAAATATTTCCTTTTCTTTGTACCTTTATATACAGTTCTTACCATTGCTCTTTTTCATTAATTCATGATACAGTAGTGCAAAGTCATAAAAATTCCAGCACTCATAGAGCTTACATTCTAGCAGAGAGAGAAAAAAAAAGACTATATTATGGTTAATTTTATACATCAGTTTCAATGGGCTAAGGGATGCTAAGAAGCTTGTGAACATTATTGCTGGATATATCTGTGAGGGTGTTTCCAGGGGGGTTGACATTTGAATTGGTAGACTGAGTAAAGCAGGTTGACCTCACCAATGTGGAGGGTATTACCTAATCTAGTGAGGGCCTGAAGAGAATAAAAATGTGGAGGAAAGGTGAATTTGCTTTCTGCTTGAGCTGGAATATCCATGCCATTTAACACTGGAGCCCCTGGTTCTTGGGCCTTCTGGTTTGGATGAGAACTATACTCACAGCTTTGCTGGTTCTCCAGCTTGCAGATGACAGATCATGGGGCTTCTCAGCCTCCCTGATCATGTAAGCTGAGCTCTCATAGTAAATCTCTTCGTATATATCTCTGTACATTCTATTGGTTCTGTTTCTCTGGAGAACCCTCTCTAATACAGACTATAAGCTTGACAATTAAGCAAACTGAATAGTTAGAAAGTGATAAAAATATATATATATATAATTAATCAGGAAAGGTGGATAGGAAATGTTTGGGAGACAGTGGTTTTTATATAGGGTAGCCAAGTAAGAGTTCTCAGGCAATGTTTGAGAAAGGATCTCAGGGAGATGAGAGAGAGGGCAGTGCACAAATAGTGGTGAATATTCACAGGAATACTCACTAAGACAAAAGCAAGTTGGGCGTGTTTAAAGAACAATAAATAGGCCCGTTCAGAGGGAGTGAGAGGAAGAAGAATAGAGATAAGGCCAGAAAGGTAAGGAGGATGGAAGGAAGACCACTATAAGGGCTAGAGTTTTTATTCTGTGATTCACAGACACTGGCATATTCTGAGCAGTGCTCATATTCTGACTTATAGTCTTAAGCGGTCATCTTGATTGCTGATTTGAAGTAGAGGGGTGCGGTAGTGGAAGCAGAGAGAACAGCTGGAAAGCTACCACAGTGACCAGGAGACACCAGGCTGACAGCAGTGAACGCAGTGAGAAGAGTTGCATTCTGGGTATACTGTGAAGATAGTGACAAAAGGATTTGCTGACAGAACAGGCATTGGGCATAAGAGAAAGAGAAATCAAGAATATCTCCAAGGTTTCTGGCCTAAGAAACTGGAAGAACGGAGTTCTTCCTTACTGAGATAGGGACAAGGCAGAAATCAGCAGCTCAGTTTGGTATGTATTTTACTTGAGATGCCTGGAGGACACCCATGTGAGGTAGTGAGCAGGGGAAATGAGGAAGAAGCCTGGTGAAGAGATACGTGACTCCTCAGAATACAGAATTTACTTAAAACCATTAGATTGGTTGAGTTAACCAAGGAGGTGAGAGAAGATGAAAAGACAGGCGGCCCCAGGACTGTCCTGGAGAACTCCAGGAGTTGAGAAGAGACTGGCAAAAAAAGACAGAGAAGTGGTTGATACAGAGGAGCTTTCCTGGAAGCCTAGTGAAGAAAGTGTGAGTTGGTAGAGATACTGCAACACCTGAAAAATTTAAAAGAATGGATTCAGATAATATGGGGAAAGAAATTAGTAAATGGGGGCAGAGGAATCTCCCTTAGATATTTGCTGAGATCTTGAACAAAAATGTCTATTATCAAAAAGCTCTGGGCAGGAATTAGAAGACTGCTATTTGAGTGTATTAGTTTTACTGCTGGAAAAAAAATGATCCCAAACTTAATGGTTTAGAAACAACACAAATGTGTATGTAATCTTATAGTTTTGTGGGTCAGAAGTCTGATACAGCTATGACTGGCTAAAATCAAAGTATTCTCAGTAGAGCTGCATTCCTTTCTGACGGCTTTGGGATAGAATCTGTTTCCTTGCTTGTTCTAACTTCTAGAGGCCAGTTAGAGTCTTTAGTTTACAGCCCTCTTTGTCTGTCTTCAAAGCCAGCTGTGTTGCCTCTTTCTGACCAGTTTTCTTCCATCGTCATATCTTCCTCTCTCTCTTCTGCTTCCCTCTCCTACTTTTATTTTAAGGTCAGCTGATTAGCAACTTTAATTTTATTTGTAGCCTTAATTCACCTTTTCCATGTAACCTAATTTATTCACAGTCTCTGAGAATTAGTACATGGACACCTTGGGGTGCTGTTCTGCTGCCTACCACAGTGAGAATATGAATTGCTCTTGGATAAGCAATTTTCTTATTGTTAGTATTGGCTCGTTTGTATTTCCACTAAGCCCAATTATTTTCTGCTGAGTAAACAAACCAGAAGATACAATAACAAATTAAATAGATACAAATATACATTGCTACTTGACCAATTATGGCTACACTCCTGAAAATAAAATAGTGAAGTACATGCAACTAATGAAATATAAAATTCTCAATTTGGCATATGAAAATAAGTGTAAAAAATGGCTAGTGTACAAAAGTGTGTCCATAGACATATTGACTGTGAGGAAATTGAGAAACATTGTGTCATTTTTCAATTTTTGGCATGTGTTGGGGAAATAAGGAGATAAAACCTAGCAGATTGCCTTGAATGAGATAGCAGAAGGAAAGTTTGGTCTTGGTTGGGAGGCAGGAGCAAAGTAGAAAGGATAGCTAGGAACTAATACTAGAAAAATCTTCCAAAGAGTCAACAATATCTAATGAGACAAGATGTCTCCTCAGTCAAAGTCAATGAGAACTAATGTATGGAAGTCAAGATATGGAATCTAAGCCTTAGAGACAGGTTTTGTGAGTAATTTTCTTAAAGTAGATATTTTCCTGGGCATGCAATGACAATTTTTTGTGTTCTTGACAATTGTCTAGAACTTTCAAATTCCGTTTGGAATTGCAATGCAATAGATTTGTCTCTTATTTTTCTGACTTACATAAAAAAATTATTTGCCTTCAAATAAAATTATTATTTACTAAATTCTTATTCTAGGTTCTATGGTAATAGAAAGTTGCTGCTCTTTATCTGTTTACATCCTGTGGGTGAATAAAGCATTTACTTATTAAAAGATAAATAGGCAAATGTTGAATAGCAATACATAAACAAAATGTATATTGTGATTTCATATGTAAGGTAGTCTTAGTCTTTTTACTTGACCTGTAAAAAGTCAGTTTAAACCTGAGTAGGAATTTGGTAATAGTGAGTCGTGGGTTTTTTAGAGCAAATTAAGCGATCAAAGCATTGTTTGGAAGGAGAATAATCCAATAAGGTAAATAAAACAGAATGTTTAAGAAAAATACCAGAGTCAGAAAGACCAATGCAGATTTTATTTTAGTCATTCAAGATTATAATATTAATAACTTTAAAAGGACCACTCTGTTTGGAGCTCAAGGGATAAATGGAGAAACACTGAAGAAACATTAGACAATGTGAAGTGAAAAATAGGAGAATTTGATGATATAAATTTGATGGATATAAAACCATGAAGGACAGAATTTAATGATAATACTAAAATTTGATATAGTGAGTACATGGTCATCAGTAACATAAATAGCAGACTTAAATAGAAAAAGCAGGGAGTGGTGGTGAGAAAGACGACGTGGCTGTGGAGAAGGAGGATGACATATATGAATACAATGAGTTTGTGGGCTGTGAAGATTCAAACATAGAAAGATAATAAAAAGTTTATGTAATTTCACAACCCAATAATAATTGTTGCAAATTTTTGATATATTTGCCTCCACATTTTTCTGTATTTTCCAGAAATGTACTTCAAAAAAATTAGCTCTATTTTATTTTTTGGTAAAATTGAAGAGGTTTCAATTTTTAAAAATCTACTAGTATGCACTGATGATATAAAATGATATTTTCTTTCTGGAGAACAACGAGACAATATGTTGCAACAATCTTAAAAAAAATATTTGTAGACTTTGTCCTGGTAATCTCTAGTAATTCTAGGAATCTACCATTAAGAAATAATCAGAGATGTCAAGGATTTACGTATAAGGACGTTCATTGCTGTGCTATTTGGAATGTGAAAAATTGGAAGAAAACTATGTATACTTTAGAAGAGCTTATATTATATGGGAATTTTCTTAAAAGGTCTTTGGAAATTTAGAAAAATTCATTGCAAAAAATTATTTAGGCCAAGGATTTTTTTTTTTTTATTTTTCAAGGGGAGTGTAATTTTTTATCCAACAAACATTATGGGGATATGTTTGATAATGCTGGTTGTGTTGATACCTACAGTTCTATTCATTTGAACCTAATGGAAATTAGTTGACTATCTTTTATGTGCAAATCATTGCTCTAAAGTGTGTGAGTAGAACAATAAAAAAGTTAGCAATAACAACACAAAATTCAGCAATTTTCTCATAAATACTGCTGAATTTTCAACAATTTCATATGTTACACAAAGATTTAGTCTGAGGTGGGGTTGGGCTACAGGAAATTTTGTTACAGTAAATTTAAGATAACAGAAAATTTCTTTTTCCAAGTATTTGCTGTTAGACTTTGAATGTTTAGAGGGGAAAAAGATTCATCTCCTTCAGTTTTTAAATGAACTGAGTTAGCAAATAGATTACAATAACATTTCTTTGAGCTAGACTCTCCTCAATGATTATTTGGGATAGTATTACCGATCAGATACTTAGCTCTCCTTTGTAGATCTTTGGCTCCATTCAAACTACTGACAGTTTCAAACTAATCAAACTATTTGTATTTAGAAGTAAAGGATTTACCTCTTCAAGAACCCATCCAGATTCTTTCTTTCTCTACTTACTACCTTGTGTTGTCAATCAGTCATTAAATCTGATCATCCTGTCACATGGACAATCACATCAGTGAGGTGAGTTACTTGTGGATACGAGATAGAGAAACTGAGGTTTGTAAAATGAATTATGGGGCTACCAGTGACCATACACTTCCACAAATACTTCATATGCCTTGTCCTGATGATTTTCCTGAACAATAACCAGTGCAAAGTTGAAAATCTTTAGAAGGACATGACATTTGTAGATAACTCAAGTATTATAGCTTCTTTCCAGTGAAAGATCCCAGGAGAGATGTTTCCATTGTTACTTCCTAGGATCAGTTTTCTCTGATTCTTCACACACCATTAAAGTGCCATCATCCCTTCATGTTAAATTATTTGCTTAAGTGTCCCCACGCTTATCAAAGGCTAAAATTTTAATACAACCACAGGACAGGACATCCAAAACAGGGCCCAAGAAATGCAGCTACTTTGATTCTGAATTCCATGTCATTTAGACATAAACTTCTATGAGACAACAACTTTGGGACTCTAAAGAGGGAAAAGCAGCTCCAATCAAACTAGAAAACCTAAAATTCTCAGATATGAGTTAAAATCACCATATTTAATTGAAATAGAAGTCAGAAGGTGGATTCTGTCTCACAACCAATTGGTGCCATGGCTGTTTTTAAGGTAATCACTTCAGAAGAGGAATGCACGGCCATATAGGACTGACCTGTCCCTGTCATCATTCCGGTGACTCCATCATCTCAGAAGCACACTTTGATCTTTCCTTTGTTCAGAGGATTATAGGCTCTTTCAGAATTGGCTTTTTCTATTTGAGTCTATGGAACATAATACACACTCATTCAATATTTTCTGAATAAATGAATGAATCTACTATGATCTGAAGATACTTGTTTCAGGCATGAGATCTTTGCAGTTTTGGTTAGTTCTCTTTCCCAGGTGGCTCAGTTTTTTGAAGTGGACTTTGCTCTGGCTTAAGCATCCCTCCCACCTCTCTCCCAACCCCCTCCCACCCTTCATTTGTGTTTCCTCCCACCCATTATACACTTAAGAGTGTATCTGAATATGAGGAGTGCATTGTAACTAGGAAAACAATATTCTACACTTTTTAGTCAATTATGGACACTTCTGCCATGTTAAATATCCTTTTCATAAATACGTGTGGGCTAATTTTAATATTTCGGTATGATTAAAATGATATTGAAGACAGGTAGTATCTTGATATGTTAGTGAAACTTTAAAAAATATTTGTAATTTACTTGAATTCACATGTAAAATTTGTAAAAGGGTTTTACAAGATTTAACATCCACAATAGGCTATTATTAGAAAAATATATGGAGCAACCCAAACACAAATCAGATGTAAGTCTTAATAGTCCTTCATTTATTTGTTACCCATCCAACAAGTATTTACTGAGGTTTAGAAGAAGAGGAGTAAACCAGAGTTTTTTTAGGTAAGTCACTATATTTTGCATTTTATGTATATCAACTCCCTTCATAATTTTTAACATTCTTAGGTATGAGTTATTATTTCCGTTTTGTAGATAAATGAAAGCTCTGAGAGTTTAAGTGGCAAAAGGGACAAACTATCAGGTGGCAGAACTGGGATTCCAATTTATAGCATTTTTAATCCAAAATCCATAAACACATCTCTGCCGATGCTTGCCTCTGATTCACTGAGTTTGTGCAAAGCAATGTGATATATGTATGCATTGGGTGGATACTAAAATAAATCAAATATGGATTCTGGCTTAGTAGCTTTTCGTTTCTAAGAGTAATAATATAGATACATGTCTTAGTCTGTGCAAGCTATAACAAAATACCATAACCTGAGTAGCTTATAGACAGACAACAAACGTTTATTTCTCACATTCTGAAGTCTGGGAAGGAAATTCCACGATCGAGGGACTGCAGATTTGGTGTCTGAGGGCCCATTTCCTGGCTCATAAATGGTGACATCTTGCTTTGTCCTCACATGGTGAAAGGGGGAGGGCAGCTCCTTTGGTCCTTTTTTATAGGGACACTAGTCTCACTCATGAGAATGCCATCCCTATGACCTAATTACCTCCCAAAGGCCCCACCTCCTAATACCATCAGCTTGGGAGTTAGGATATCACAATATAAATTTAGGGGAGACACAAGTATTCAAATTCTAGCAGTACATAAGTAATGATATAGTTACACAAGGTAACTTACAGAGCAAGAATAGATATAAATCCCCTGGAGTTTATATGATGAAATCTTATTTAGATAAAATTATAACTTGATGGCATGAATGTCTTTGCTCAAATGTTTTATCCATTGAGAGGTGGAAAAAGGTGATTAAACCTAAAAGATGGTAATACATGGATTTCCATATAAAATACAATTATGATGTATAATATCCTATTGATTCCAATTTATTTCATTTTTGGTTTCTTACCAATGGTTTAAGAAGAAATGGACCGCATCCAGGTAATACAAATTTATGTTCACAGGTTTTAGTTCTTCATGCTGTAGTGTTTTCTCATTCATCTTTTAGATCTGAACTTGGGAGAAGCACACGAAGAAGGTCTAGGCTGCCAGAAACACTTTCGGTGTGATTCAGTAGCACAACTGCTTAGTTTCAGGCTGTTGGCACAGTTGTAGACAGGACACAGTGTCACTGCAATTAATCTTTCTGATGTACCAGAAAGATTTCTGCTACTTTGCCTAACAGAATGATTACCAGTAGTTACTTGCTCTTTTCCCTCATCCCTGGCCACTGAGCTTGGCCAATGAGCCAGAAGAACTCTGATTGAAAGCCAAAAAGGGGCTAGAGCTATTAGCATTTCCTTTCTCTTGCTATGGTCATTTCCTTGAGTTTGGATGCAGCCTATTTGATGAAATTGAAACTCTATTATATTATTGCCAATAATAATTGTATATACATATTCACCCACATGCCATTTTAGCTATATTATACTTATAATAAATGTTTGTTTATGTACCTGTATACTCTTCTGGAGCAAATCATACTAACATTTAAAACATTTAAAACAGAAATAGATCGACTTTCCAAAGCAGAACATTATGAGGGAATATTATCCTCTATTTTTAGAAAGGATAATAATGGTGTTCAGCAGCTGAATGTCAGGGGGCCATTCTTTCTGAGCCTCCAGGAATGATTCATATTTTTGATAGCTCTGAGTGAGTTAAGCTTTGTCTCTGTCATAGCAGCCTCTTTATACCTGGATGAAGATATAAATCCTGGGGATACCAGAAGGAACGGAGCCCATATACTCTGCCCTTTATGCCAGAAGCAACTGTGTGACTCGCTTGAAACAGAAATAAATGTTAACATCCACACTCTTACTGTGTTCTTCAGGAAACAAAACTTTATTTCACTGAGTTGTCTTGACAGGGGATAAAAATGAATTCCCAATCATTAAAAGATTGAAAACATGTTCGTTGGGCACCCTGTCAGGAAAGCTGTAAAGCCTTGTATCTGTGACTAAATACAACAATAACAGCCCAATGCACAGAAATGACCCACACATGGCTTCTAAGGGAACCAAAAGTTGTATGTGGAGTGTGGAGTGTGTAGCCCCTACAAGGAGTCTTGGGTCTCTGGAAGGAGCCTGGCCCAAGGTCTATCTGTCACAATCTCGAGGTAGGAAGAGTAGTGAGGAATGATCTCCAGCTTCTGCCTCTCAAACTCTGTGAGATGCCGACAAGTGGAGACCTTCCTGTTCCAAGTAGGCTGAAGTCAATAAACACGGGTCTTTGCTTTTCATTCTGAGGGAGGACTTTCTGGCATACTGTCCTCCCTCCTGAAATATGGCAGCTCCCATTTCAAACTCATGCCTCTTATTTACCCTTCCCGTGTTTGAAGAAAAAAGATGAGAAGCTCTTTTTTTCTTGCTGAACGCTTTGGACTGGACCTCAGTTTTGTTGATTATACCAAGATGCTACTTAAAGCTGTGATTATTACTTCCTCCTCATCTTCTTAAAGCATTGATTTGGAAGTCCTTGAGTGCAGGACTATGTCTCATTCTGCTTTATATGTCCCAGTTCCCACCATCCTACTTTGCCTATTAGGCATTTAGTAATGGTTGAATAAATTGCTGTGACTCAGTTCTATTCATATGCCTATCTTTTCATAAATCTCACACTTTATTTCATTTTGCTTTGCAGGAAACCAGGAGATTTTATGATTCTTCCAGCATGCTCACATCTCAACACCTTTTAAGTAAAAAAACTGAATAATTATCTCAGCTCCCATGATCCTAAAAAGTCAAATACCAGTCTAACAATTCTGTTAAAACACTCATCTTTTAGAACTATAGCAGAAATATGACTATCTTATGATTCATTTGTGTTCTGCTTTTGTTCACTGAACGAACACAAGTGCCAAGAATGGTGCTTGGCATATAAAACACACTCCATACTTTTTAAATTAGCATTGCAAATACTTGAGGCTGGACATACTGAAAATTGGGTGCTCTTAATGGATATTTCCCATTTTCTTTCTATCCCATTTACTTTTTATAATTAAACTAAATTCACAAGAGGAATTCTTGACAGGTCAAACTCATATCTAACTGTAATACATCCTAAATCACCAACCGTAGAAGGCGTACATTCAAGTGATGACATCAATCAATTTACTATGTATCAATTTGCAGCCAAGCATTCTCCTAAACCTGTCTGATGTTTTGGCAAGATACTTGAAAGGACTCACTAAAAATTTATTAGTGTAGCTTGAAATAGTTTTCTTCACCCCCCCCTTCATTCTCTGACTTAACAAAGAGAATACTGTTTGCCCTCTGAACATATAGATTTTATAGTTTAACGTAGTAATGGATATGCTTGCCAAGAATCACAGTTTTTAATGAGCCTTTATTAAAACCGTTGCTGCGTTTTAGCTTTCATTGTAAGTATTGCATTTTCAAAAATATATTCTATTTAAATTTTTCTAACTTTTGTAATCAGAGTTTTACTTGAATATTGGCTTGAAAATACATTTTGTATGACTTTGCGTCTTCTTTTAAAAAGTTTTGAACCTAAAAAGTTCAATCAATTGACACTGATGTTGAACATATGCAATATGTAAACTTTTCAAACAGAATTCACACTAGTACCAAAGAACGTGTTGCTTTCATATATAATGTTTTTATGCAAGATACAGTTTTGAAATGTTTACTATTTAAGACACTGATTCAAGTTTCAAACGTATTAGCTTGGTGCAGTGTCTATAGCACCAAATGAATAACTTTTAGGTTACTATATATAATGAATTTAACATTTTCAGGTTTGTAGAAGAAACTAAACAGTAAATTTCAAATTGAGACCAGAAAAAGGTGACGTTTTATATCTCCTCTTCTATATACAATAAAAACTTAGCTGTTTCTATTGAC
The DNA here is from genome assembly GCA_963574885.1 of Lepilemur ruficaudatus. NCBI lineage: Eukaryota > Metazoa > Chordata > Mammalia > Primates > Lepilemuridae > Lepilemur > Lepilemur ruficaudatus. The sequence goes on from CAUYRT010031460.1 coordinate 12,207, forward strand.
CCTAAAGTGTCAAATAGTTAACCCAAATTTTCTTTCTAGATTAAATGTCATGCGATGGCAGCATATTTAGTAATAATATTTTCCTAAACTGTCTCTTTTTGAGAATGTTTTATTAATAAATTAATATAAGTGAGTTTTTATTCTTTTGTATCACTTTCTAATTAATGTGGTATCATTTATTTTCTCCTGCGATATTAAGCATTTAGACTAAGTTGGGTTTTTTCCATCAATAAAAGGAAAAGAAAAAAATCTCAAATCACAGAAAAATAAAATAGTGGAAAGCCAAGTGATACTTTAACTGGCAGAAGTTTGATTTACATTGATTTACTGGATTTGGGATTACTGCACATTTTTTTCTGCCTTTTTGAACAAGGAGGTCCACATTTTAATTTTGCACTGAGCTTCAAAGATTATCTTGCTCTGGCACTATGTATGTACTCTATGGACTACTTCAACAGAGTAGGTTTTTGAATGTAACAAGATTAGTCAACTTGAGTGGTAATATATTTTGGGAAATCAGCTCACTACAAATTGTGACTGTAAACATTGTACTGTAAATGCTTAGTAGTTCTCCCCCAATAAAAAATAAAAATTAAAAGAAAAGAATAAAGCACAATTCACCAGCTATTCTTTCACACTGACAAACTTTACAGAGAAAAATGCCCAAATTAAAATTTCATTTTTGCACCAATCCCTCCCTGATATCAAAAATCGCCCATTCTTGAAAAGGCAAGAGGAAAACACTTTCACTGCCCCACTCCCAGCCTCTACAGATTTTACAAATCATGACCTGCAACTGGGGTGATTTTAGGGGCCTCGAGGGGCCTCAAGAAGTCCTCATCCCAAAGACATACCTGTTTCCTCATGCTTTAACTCTCTTTACTAAAGTGACAGAGCCTTTTTTCCCATAATCAGAAAAAAGGCTGAAGACAGAGCTACTCACAAGAGAGGGCACACACTAGTATAGCGATTAGGGCAGATTATATCATCCATAAGAGCAGAGTTTACTAAACTGGGGAGGGAGCAGGCAGAGTGAAAACTAAACCTGCCCTTCCTGAGGTCACACAGTGTGTCAGTCACAGAGCAGCAAGACTTGAATGGAGTCTTGTCTTTGTCACTATCATCTAACCTCAGGCAAGGCCCTTCTCACTAGTCCAATGTTCTCCAATTTTCTATGATTCTGTAATTCCACTTTACAAATTTTCTTAGGGCTAGCCCCATTTGCATTCCTATTAATGGTGAGCACAGCAAAGTCTTTAGTTAATCCATGAACTGTGCTTCTGTTTATACTCTTATTAAGATCAATTATTACTTAATTTGAGGCCTTATGCCTTGATTACAGGGATCCCATTCTGCTATAACAGTTTAAATATACTTTTGAAAACTGAAACACTTTCAATTACACTCATTCATGGTCCCAATTCAGGCAAAAATGTTTTAAAATAAATAATTAGTCTTGGCAAGAGCATTATAATTTATGAATGTGTAAAGTTTGTATGTGCTAATTGTTGGTCCCTGTGTTAGTCTCTATAAGTGGCATGTTGCTATATATATGCATGGTACTGGGCTAGGAGTTAATCCAAAGCAAGTATGACTGATGCAGTTCTGCCTGGTTCACCGGAAACTTATTTTGTAAAGCAGGAGCTTACTCAGCTGATTTGAACAGATATTCCACACTTCCTCCTGTGTTTTCCTTTGTTGAATTTCTAATCAGGATCCTACAACTTGCATTAGTGTTGTTTGACTTCCTGAGGCAGAGATAGAGCAGAGTGTTAAAACCTACAATCACACTGAGGTATTTTTTCAATACTCCATGGTATTTTAAGAATCACCTCTTTTTATATTCCATTCCGTTTCCTTTGCCTTTGCCATTGTTGAGTATTTCTTCAACATGCAGGTAGTTAGAAGCTGTTTCCCTGAAAATGAAAATCTGCCTTCAAATTGTTCAATTTGTTACAGCCTTTATGATGTTGTGGTCATTTCAATGCTGGATACATCATTATGACACAAGTGCCATATATGGAAAAGTCACAAAAAATTGAAGTAGGGTTATAGCAATTAGCAAGACAAAGAGCAATCTCCCTAAGGCAGAATTTGAAAGAATAAGTCACTGTTAGGGGTACAAATAGAAAATAGAAGAGAGAAAAAGCCAAGTCGGATTCAATCCAGAAATTGGTTATTTGTGAAAATCAGTAACCCTTTCCCTTTGAGGAAATAAAAGTCAGTAGTTTCTTAGTATATTGAAGGCTGGAATTATGCCTTATAGATTTTTGCTATAATCAATACCTTACTCATACTATGTGCTTGAGAAGAGTTAGATGGTGATGGGGAGGTGGCAATACTGATAACAATGAACTCCACCATTTATCAAAGCTTATTAATTTGTGAGGACTCCTTGTTATACTTTTTCCTTACAAAATATTCCATATTTTCTGAGATCCTGCTCAATACAAGATGTGGACATTCCTTTTGGATAGAATTAAGGTAAAATACGGTCTTCAAAAAGTGACATTACCTTAAATGGCAGGAGTTCTCAATGGAGGGTGATTTTGCTTCCCAGGGGACATTTGGCCATGTCTGGAGACATTTTTGGTTGTCATAACTGGGGAGTGGGTTGCTACTGGCATCTAGTGGATACAGACCAGGGAAGTTGCTAAACATCCTACAATGCACAGAACAGCTTTCCACCACATGGAATCCTCTGGCCCACAATGTCAATAGTGTTGAAGCTGAAAAATGCTATTTAATGATAGTGGGGAAAGCCTACTTTCTAGATTTGTCATATCAGTCTCTTTGCCTATGATATTGCTAGGTAGATAGCGAGGGATTCCAGGTCTCCTAGGGATGAAAGTGGGTGCTGCTGAGATTCACCCCCACCATGGGCTTTCAGAGAGGTTCATGGGAGATCTGCATGTGCAGTAAGACTCAGGTTATGCAACTCCCACTGTCCAATCAAAGTTCCATGGTGACCCATGGGGAGGTCCCAGCCCCGGAACTATAAAACAAGATGCAGACCATAACAAGTCCCTTTTTTTTGCACTGTTCCTTTTGCTCTCCCTTTGCTGTGACAATGGATCCGGTTGTCATCAATGGCGTAGGTATCATGCTCTGTAAACCTATATCTTGCTCTTGCTCTACAATCCTATCTTTGTCTCCTCAATAAACCTCATTTTTGTGCTTGCCTAACTTTGGCATGTCTGGTCATTCTTTGGCCACGGGTGCACGAAGAACCTACATTTCAGACTGAAACCTGACAATATTACATTAAACCCTGGTCTACACAGAGCATTTACCACTATGGTCAAGGCTGTAAAAAGAGAAAAGAGTGTGTCCGAATTTTTAAGTCTCAATTGCATTTTGACAGTCCCAGCTGCCATGGTGTTTGAATAGGCCAGGCCATGTAAGTAAATCTATCCTAGAAGCCAGGTAGATCTGGGCTTACATTATTCACATACTTGCTTCCATTTTTGGCTTTCAACCACTTTTACAGATGTGGCCTCTAGTTGCAAACTACCCTGGGAGAGTCCAAACAGACATACATTCTCAGCCACCAAGTGGAAAACCATAATATTTCCATATCTACGGAGAAGATGAGCCACTGAGCTCCAAGACTGACAAGCAACCGAGGCAAAGCTTGGGCCCTTGCCTAAATCAGCTTCTTAATTGCACTAGATCTTCTGCTAGGTTTATCCTGGAATTCATATAGTAATGCCTAACATTTGTAAGGTGCTTTTAACTTTCAAAAGGATTTTCCTTTGTATATCCTTGATGTTAAGAGGTAAGTAGGATAGGGCAGGGACAGGATAGGGCAGGAGCAGACAGAGAAATTTTGGTATTATCTACAATCCACTGGGAAAGCACCGAAATTCAGAAGCACTTATAATCCCCATATATTAAAGAGAATTGCACTGTATATGGGGCCCTTGAAGGAAACAGCTCACAACAATAGAGCTTTCCTTCTTCCTGAGCACTGCTTCAGGTTGCAGCCTGGACTTGGAGTGGAAGTCTCAGCTGAACTGTAGTTTGGCCAAAAACAGGGTGATACCTGAAAAATCTTGTCCACCATCACATATTCTACTCACCCCTCATGCCAAAGGAGAGACCCGCTTAATCACAATATATCCCTCTCTTGTTTGGGAGGCTGTACATTAGTTTGCTGGACCACAGTAAAACTGCCTTTGAATGAGAGAAAGGTGTCAGAATCAAGTGATTTTTTTTTTTCCAGCCACCAGCTAGGCCAATCTTTAGAAACACTTCCTGAAGTATTTAAATAGAAAGGAGGGGGAGGTTCCACTCTCACCCCTGCCTCCCCCATACCCCTTCTCCCCAGACACAAACTCTTCATTCTCTCAGGGAATACTTTTCTCCAGTGCTTGCTCCCATACAGAAGCTTAATGCTCTCCAAAATATTGGACCACCTTGGCGCTGGGGGGACTAAGGACAACAGGAAAACTTGTCTCGCTTGGTGTCCCAAGGTACTTTCCCAGGGTAGCCTAGGAGGAGAGTTCCTAGGGCTCTCACTAAAATAACTAATGCCAGCTTCACGGGCTCGGCAATGGAAACGCTCGGCCATTTAGGCAGAGGAGACGGTTCTGGCTTTTTCTGGAGCTCGATTCAGGCTCGCAGTGCGTGCCCAAGGGGTTAATCAGGGGTTAATCAGGGGTTAACCAGGGGGTTAAGGAGACAGCTTAAGGAAGCACAGCGAAGCTTTCTTGGAGTTCAGGATGGTTCTGAGAATAAGTAGGGAAAGGGGTTTCAGGTAACAGACCAGTGTCCAGAAAGGCAGAGCCTCGCATTCCCTTTTCCAGAGAGAGCTGGAAAGGGAGATAAAAGACAAAGCCGAGATTTGGGGCTGTGCGGCTGGCCGGGCCATGAGATGCTGCCAGCTAGCTGACCTAAGCGCCTGCAGGTTGCAGGTCAAAATCTCAGCCTTGTGATGAGGGTGGGGCCATTTAGTCAGTTCCAAGAGGGTTCAAGAGGGTGGGCATTGTGAGGGTAAGAGACAGGGGTGGAGAGGTGCCTTGCGTGACACAAAGGGGCAAAGATCAAAGAGTCGCCCAAGTGTCCGGTGACACCACCCCCACCCCAAACACCACTGCCAACACTAAGCAACTTAGCCCCTCATCCTACGATACCACTATCCCTCCTTGTTTCAATCTAGGCTGGGTCTTGGGAGACCTACCCTATGGATGAGAGGGGCATGGATGGGAGAATTAGGTTGTGCTCTGACTGGATTAAACTAGACCCATCAGGGATGGAAGCCAGCCGGATACGACCACAAGTCAGCCTTGGCGATTCAGGGTCCCGCTGTCCCGCTCTCCCACCGGCCACCCGCCAGCTCAACTCCCCTTCCCCCAGAATAACCCATGGGTGACGGCGCACGCAGCCTGGACACCGCCGGCACAGACCCCAGGCTGAGAGGGGTGGGCAGAGGTCACTGCCCAAAGCAGGGAGCACTCGGGCCAAGAGGCAAAGAAAGATTCTGCAAGCCAACCGCCCCAAGGGGTTCCTGTCCCTCTACCCGCACCCGCGCTTATCCTCCCCCCACCCCTCCGGTCTCTACCACCACCCAGGGGAGGGGGAGGCCTGGGGAAGCAAAACGAACGAGACAGAAAATTCCGTACCGAGGGGGAGAGATGAGACGGTGGGACGGGGAAGCGGGGGGCTGACTTGGGGCTGCGGCTGCGGCTTCCTTCCACCCCTGGCCACCGAGCTGCAGAGAAGGCAGGAGCTGCTGCCCCTGCAGGCTGCCCCGTCCTCCTTCTTTCCCTCCCCCTCCTTCCCATCTCCCCCGCCCCGCCCCTCCCGCCCCATCCGCGAGCCCACAGAGTGAGAGTCTTCGGCCTGGGGGCTGGGGGGAGGTGAGAGGTGCTTTCGCCAACCACCGGTGCGCTTGCTTGCGCTCTCTCTCTCTGTCTCTCTCTCTCTCTGTCTCTCTGTCTCTCTCTCTCTCTCTCTCTCTCTCTCTCTCTCTCTCTCTCTCTCACACACACACACACAGACACACACACACACACACACACAGACACACACACACACGCCCCACATCACAACCGCGACCGACGGGTTCTCCGCAGCTCGCAGCCACCCCAACAGGAGGGAGAAAGAGAACCTGAGCAGAAGGAAGCCGGGCGCAGATAGAAGGGAAAAGGAAGAGCTCAGGGTTGGACATTTTTGGAGCTAGGGGTGGGGAGGAGAAAGGGAGTGCGCCTCCTCGAATTTCCCTTCCCCAACCTCTCTTTGCTTTTCTCTCTCCTTCCCTGTATAGCATTTTCCAGAAGCGGCAGAAAGGGACACAAACCTCTAGTCTAGAAAAGGATTTGGAGGGGTGGCCAAGGCTCCCGCCAGCCGCTACCTAGCAGCTGGAGCTTGAGTGTGCATGTAAGAGTGTGAATTCTGCTCGCTCTCTAGCTCGCTCAGGCTCGCTCGCTCTCCCTCTTTCCTCTCCCCCCTTCCCCTCCCTCTCCTTCACACTACCGAGTCAGCTACCCTGTCAGTTTCCCGGTGTCAGTTTCTTCCCTTGCTCTTATTGTGTGTGGCTGGCTGCGCCAAGGGAGTGCGTGCGTTTGAAGGGGCTCAGGTTGGGTCAGAGAACCGAGAGAAGCGAGCAAGAACAAGGTACGGGCACGGATAGAGCAAAGAGTTTCGGGGCGCTGGCGAAGGTGAAAGGTGAGGAGGGCCAGCCTGTCAGGGGGAAGTTTGGGAATAACTGAGGAGCAAAGGGAGAAACCAAGGTAAGGAGCCAATACTTGCGCTCCTCTTTGCACCCCGCCCCTTTCTCGGTGCTCATCTGCCCACCCACCCGGCAGGCTCCAGGCCCCGGGCTGTCCCAGGCGGCTGCAGTTAGCGCGCCGCGGTAGAGGAGCCCAGCAAGGTGCAGCGCCACGCGTCCTGGCTCGCGGACATCAGACGACACGGATCTGAAGAAACCACTTGGCCCGGGGTAAGTCGACAGGCAGCCTGGTGCTGTCCGCTTCGCTGCCGTTGCGCTGCCAAGGGGTGAGAGGTGCCTAAGTACAGATTGAATGAAGGTGCTAGGCTGCAGTGGGCTGAGAGGAGCTGGCTGGCTGGCTGTGGGCTCCAGGTGGTAGGGAGCAGAGAGAGGCCAGCAACAGATTGTTTTGGGACACAAGAAGAGAGATGCAACAGTGGGGAGCTTGAGGGGTGATAGGACAAGGTGCTGTCTGCAATAGCCAAGAGCATCCTTCTCACTGGGAATATTCTCCCAAACCAGAGCTTTGTCCTATCCCTGGACAGTGATTTGCTCCATCCTTGGGTATATATTAAGCTCCCCAGGGAACCTGCTCCCAGGCTTCGTCAGAATCGGGCTGCGATGGGTGTGGGAATAGGGATACTTGCCCTTTGCCCAAAGCCACCTTCAGATGCAGAGCCAGGGGCCAGCTCATGAAGGCTCAGGGACCAAAACCTTTCTGTTTTGTATCTTTCAAACTTAAGAAATGTCCAGATTCGATTCGTTTGCTTGGCTTCTTTAAAGGAACCAAGGAAAGCAAATGGGGGACATCAGTCAGATCTTGGCTCCAAAGTGGACAGCTCTCTTCCCACCACACACACATTGACTTGGGCAAATGGGCATTATCATGTCCCACGTATGCAGGTACTGAGCTGAATTCACAGATCTTGATCTTTCTCCATGGTCTCTTAGAGTGAGACTTGGGAGAAGAGCTTTTCTCCATTGCCAAGCTGAGATCCTTGAGCTACAGTTATGTACCCTGGTGATGGTAAAGTGTTTAGCAAGGTTATCAGTTCCTCATGAAAAGCCTGGAACTGGGAAACCAGCCTGAGAGACAGGATCTGTGAACTTTACCTGAGTTTATTATAATATATATGTGTCTCTCTATATAGGAGAGACACAAACTAATCAATAATGCTCCCTTTAGAGATTGTGCGTGTTAGCCCTGGCTTCAGATGAGAAATAATTACTACACTGACATAGCACCCAGACTCACTTGTCTATTGCAATATATTTATCTTCATGGCATTTAGCAAGAATGACAGGTTTATATATCAGCATTCATCATTGTCTGTTGTTGGTCTCTTAGATTTTTTTGATGTTCTACAGAAGATCTATATCATGTCTCCTTTCCTGTAAACTCTTAAAAAGCTGAGATATAAATAATGTCAAATGGTCCCTTTCATCCAGTCTTTTAAATCTGCATATTCTAAATCAGAAGGCATGGTAATACATTCACATAGTACCAAGTTGGATTCAAAGCAAATATTTAGCCTGGGATAAAGGAAACTCACAGGGTCAAAAGGAGTCTCTGATGCTCTTCCTGTGAGGTTGAAAGAAGAACTGAATGTCACTTAAAATCTATGCTTTGGTCCCTGGGAGATGCTATTTTAATAAACTTTACATATATGTGTATATATGTGTAGCGTGTGTGCGTGTGTGTATTTTTTCAAGGACCTGGCTCAACCCCATACAATCTGGGCTCTGTGCTTTCGTAGTGTATGTGGAGGCGGGGGAGGGTTGAATTTGTGCTTCCAAAGCACCCAGCCTCTTCTGTTGAACTTTCTATTTATTACTACGTTACCGAAATACAATGAATTATCTCCTTCCAACTGAGCAAATGAAAGAAACAGATTCTGCATTAAGTGGAACTGTTTATGTTGCATCAGGCAATTTGTTCTAATGCTCACTGCTGAGAGACAGAGCAGAACCGAGGATTACTCAAGTAGGATCGGAAAAGGTGCCCATTCTGTTACTTTTTTAGGCAATCGTAAGCAAATATCTTCTTAGGTTAAAATTACACTTCCCCATAGATAGCAAAGACCAGGTCGCAGACAGGTAGGAAAGATCCAGCAGTTTCATTACTGGGGAAGAACTCAAAGTATCAACAGGAATGAAAGCTACAGTGTAGGTCTTTGCTCTCTTCTTGGTGATGTGAGTATTGGGCTGCTGAAGTGAATCCTGACCTATGGTTACTCAGGAAACAAGGAGGTGGGCCGGTGCAGGGATTCTGAACAAATGTGTCCCACAGTCTCACTGATACACATTCACCTGGTTTTAGTGTATGTTTCAACATAGACCAGATAATATCTGCCGTCCTTTCCAGTCATAAGAGCTAGAATCCTATGATTCTATTCATTCTAGAGCTAACAACTAAAACCAATGGCATGCAGAATGGCATGCAGAACCACAGTGCTTAGGGAAGGCTGGGCCAGGAAATTACAGATGCAGAGGGAAGAGGAGGAAAGGAATAGGAGAGAACCAAAGATGTTTTGAAACACATGGAAAGAAAACCATCTAAGTGTTTTCTTTGGCTGGGAATTAAATTAGTCGAGAAAAATTAACTCAGATGCGAAGCACCTTAAAATTGCCTACGATTTGACCTATAAACACTGAGTAAACAGTGATAGAATTCCTTAGAACCAGGGAATTGGGAAACTTGGAAGACATTTTCAGTGTTGCCATCTCACTTTACTCTTTAGCATATTAAATTCTAATCTGCAAGCCATTCAGGTGCTTAATTATCAAGTGGATATTTCAGATGTGTCATGCTACTTCCCTCCTGCCTGCTTTCCAACATTCTGATTTGTCTTTTGCCATGGCTCCATTGCTCAAGGAGATGGACCAAAGCATTTCTGCCTGCTCTACTTCTGCCACAGGTTCCTGTTTTCAGCTGAGTACACTAAGCTGTTCAGATGCCTCCTGCTCACTGAAGGGGAATATGAGGGGCAGGACCTCTCTCCCCAAAGCACCCTGTGCCCTAAGGTACCACCAACCTAATCTGGCCCAATCATTTTCCAGGTTTTCAGGGAAAGGCATGACAAAGTCTGCAGACTGCAGACAGAAATAATGCCTCATTCTAGGAAGAAGTTGCAGCTAATCACCTCCAGATAAAGGCTAAACTGAGGCTAGCCATTATGTCCAGAGCTTAGTAGCTGATGCATTCATAGCATCATCCTTTCTAAAACTTCCTAAAACTCATGAAGCTTTCCTTCTGTTGATGGACCACTCAAGCCCTTTGTCCAATGACACCTGTAGACCTGTTGTGCCAGCAAGGAATGATTCCTGAATGACTCAGCTGTGGTCTTACAAACAAACATGTACATCATGCTCAACTGAATGAGAACAAATAATTTTAAAATATTATAAAAGCTGATGGGGCTAAACAAAAATTACAGTTCACTGGGTCAAGGGAACTTTGCAAGTTTCCTAGGTTTGGTTCTCTGTCACCCATCATGGAGTTGGCTCTTGCATGATGGTGGCCAATGCAATGGCCCCAGCTTTTTGGCTTAACAAAGTCAAAAAAAAAAAAAAAGAAAAAAACCAAACAAACAAAAAGATGATAAGAAACAAGCAGGGATCTTGACAACGTCTAATCCCCTCATTTCATCTATAGATAATTTGAGGCCCAGACAGTAGAAATGACTTGCCTAAATCACACAAGTACCTAATGACAGAGTCAAAATCAGAACCCAGGACTGCCTGCTAATACTGAATAAACCTTCTGAAGCTCTCTAGAGATCTTCCCAAGAAATTGAGAGGAAACTTAAACCAAATCTACCAAGAACACAATCCTCTACTTCCATCCCATATTTATATTTACATGTTTATATCGCATGTTACTGCCATGTCTTTGTGACTTATATTCTCACATACCACCTGCCCCCCAACACACACACGCACACACACACACACACACACACTCGCACACAATCCTATCTTGCCAGCTAACAAAACATGGCGTGTGCCTACCGCTATAATATTCAGAAGGAAGGCAAAATTAAACATGACAAAAATTTAGCTGCTCACATTTATGTAGCTGATCCGTCTCAAACCACCAACAGCAAGGCATCTAGAAATTCCAGTCTCTGCTGTTCCGTAGTATTAATGATTTTGTGGAATGGAAGCTGGTAGAATCCAGTGACTGTAGCTCTGTATACTCAGTTGCAGTCTCAGAATCAGCACCCTCAAATGTGTGTGCATGCATGAGCACGTGCACTCAGACACATACACACACACACACACACACACACACACACACACACAGAGAGAGTCACGTACTTCTTGGAAAATTAAAACAAAGGAAATAGAAGAGACAGACAAGTGGTTTTTGTAGCAAAGTATGAGAAGAAGGAAAGGTTTGCAGAGAGTCATTTGTTACCTGCCTCCATTCTTTAACCTTGCTGCTTAATCCCCATTAATCCCACCCTCATTTCGTTTAGGATCTGAGAAAACAGGCCAATGCAAACATGTTTACTACAGTTTGAAAGGATGATATAAAGAACTTCCACATTATAGTGAGTACATCACAAGGCTACGAAAGAGGCTAGGTGGGCTAGAGCTTTGCTACTTCAAGTGTGGATCCCACACCAGGAATGCCACTGTCCCCTGGGAGTTATCTATAAATGTAGAATCTCAGGCCCTTCCCCAGACCTACTGAATCAGAATCTTCTTTTTGTGAAGATCTCCAGTGATTTGTTTTTATGCTAAAATTTGAGAAGCACTGGGCTAGAGTTTACCAAAACGCATCTGAAAGACTTTTGAAAATAAACAATTACCTACTTGGAATTTAGGGATAATTTATGTGGCTTATCGTTTAAAAAAATAAAAATATAAACTTTCCCCAGGTCCACTGCTCTCATTATCCAGTGTAAAAGCCCTAAGTGTGGGCAAGAGAATTTGTTCAAGGAGTGTCAGACAATAGGATTGTTCTGTTTACCAGAGGACCTGGGTTTGTGGATTCACACAAACTTGAGTTCAAATCCTGACTCTGCCCACAGATTAGTACCTGTGTAAACATGTACAAGGCACTTTGCCTCTGAGCCTCAGATTTCTCATCTGTAAAATAGGATTAATGATAGTACTCACTGCCATTGGCTTGTTGTGAAAATTAAATAAGACACTATAAGGCACTGGCATATGGTGAACAATCAATAAATTAAAGATTTTTATACTTCATATGATTTGGTCAATAATTTTCGTTTGCTGGAAAATAGCCACTGGATATGATATCTTGGGGCACTTAGCATCTATTTCTAATTGATGTGAATTTTATTGGCCTTTCCACAGATAAAATGACACACAACATTAAAATATATTTGAACATAATGGAGGCCCCAAAACAAACATTGTTCAGAAAGAATTACGATCCCTGGTGAAATCACTCCATGGAACAGGACTGATGTCAGAGTGACCCTATTCTATAAAGCATGTCTCAAAATATTGCCATGTTAGAAAGTCAAAAGTGAGGCTCTTTCTTCATGTTTGCATGTATATCCAGACCCATACACACATATACATATTTACACACATATATGCACACACACACACACATCCCTCAGTAGAGAAACTGTGAAACAATTTAAGACTGAAATAGCATTCTAGGGTCAAAAATAAATATTATTGGGGTTCAGGCCTGATAACAATCTGTAAAATGGGTGAATAATAACCCCTACCTTATAACTTGTTCATTTTATACAGTTTAATGACTCAAGTATATACTATCCCTATTAATATTTTACAGGTTAAGAAAAAATTAAGTAACTCCTACCTCCTCCCAGCCCATGGTGCTACCTACTTACTCAATTTTCTCACCAGTAAAATATAATACATACACTATTTATAAGTTCCAATAAAGCACTAAGCAATTGATTCTATAAAGATTTTTGATTGGCATTTGCAATCTGAGCAGACTGATTGCAAATGCACAGAGACAGACACCACCACCTCTGGGTCCCGGTCCTTTGGCATGTTTGAGATCTCCAGCTTCTATTGGAACTGAAGTCACCCAATATCCATGATTTCCAAGAGGATCAGATTAGTGTGGCATCAATAATCTTATAATAGACAATATGGATCTCTAATTTTTAAGATTTCTGTGATCATCCTAAATAAACAATAGCAAGTACTATCAATTATTGACCATCTTTTTATTAGTTTTCTACTGCTGCCATAACAAATTACCACAACCTTATCAATTTAAAACAACACAAATTTATTATTGTTACAGTCCTATAGGTCAGAAGGCTGACACAGAGATCACGGGGCTAAAATCAAGGTGTCAGCAGGACTGCATTTCCTTTTGTAATCTCTAGGGGAGAATCCATTTCCTTGCTTATTCAGGTGGTTTGCATAATTCACTTCCTTGAGGTGGTAGGACTGAGGTTCCTATTTCCTTGTTAGGTGTCAACTGAAGGTTGTTCCTAGCTTCTAGAGGCTACTCACATTCTTTAGCCCATGGTCCCATTCCTCTGACTTCAAAGCTAGCAAGGGCCAGTTAAGTGCCTCTGACACTTTGAATTTCTCCTTCCTCTTCTTCCTTTGCATTGCTCTCTGACTGACTATTCTGCCTTCCTCTTCTGCTTCGTTTCTACCTACACTGATTGGGCCTACCCAGACAATCCGGGATAATCTCCTATTTTAAGGTCAGTGAATTAGCAACTTTAATTCCATCTGAAAAATCCCTTTCAGTATGTAATGTCTCATATTCACAGGTTTTGAGGATAAGAGTATTGACATATTTGGGGGGGCATATCTTGTCTACTATAGTCTTCTATGTATTGAGTGCTACAAATACATGATCTTAAATGATCTTCCCCACAATGTCTATATGATAGGTATTAATATTCCCATTTAACAGATGAGGAAACAGAATCAGGTAAGTTAAGTGGTATGTCTAATATTGCACAGGTAGTAGTAACTGGTCAAGGCAGGATTGGAACATGGGTCTATCTTCTTCCAAATCCTGCATTTTTCCTGTTGGCCTACATTGTACTGCCTCTTCATGGACAGAAAGCTCTTTTGGTCGTTATTTTTGTTTTCCTTGTTGTTGTTTTGTGTTTTCTCTTTTATATTTACATTTTTGAAGAGGTAATTTATGTTCATGGTTCAAAAATCAAAATATATAAAAGAATATTCAGCAAAAAAGTTTGTTTCCACTCTGTTTCTCACCTGCCTGGTTGCTACCACCCCTCCCTCAATTGATTTGTTTCCCTCTAAAACTGCTGACTGAAAATATAAGCAACTATGAATAATTGTACAGAACAATCTTTACAAAATCTCTGAAACTACAGCTCAAATCCATTTTGTCCTTTTGTTGCATTCTCACTACAGTGCAATTTTGGAAGAACTAACATCTGTGTTAAGTGACAGATCTCTGAGCCAATCAGTTACCCAAGCAACTGGTGACTCCTCCCACTTTTCTACAATGCTTTATAATCCTTTTGGCCCATGATGCTCACTTGAATACTCTATATTATAGAACCTTAAGGACTCAATATTGTTATGGATCCCATCAATTTTATCTGAGCATCCAAGAGTCCTGAAATATTAGGAAGCAGAAACATGAGCAGGTTGGAAAAGAAGGAGAAAGATGAAGAGAAAACAGAAAAGGAAATAAAAATAAAGAAAGGGAGAAGAAAAAGAAGGAGAAGGAGGAAGGAGAAGAAGAGGAGGAGAGGAAGAGGAAGAAGGAAAATGTCCACAATGGACAGTGGGGAAAAGACCATAAATTCACGAAATATAGTTTTCATTATTATTCCATATGGTAATGAGGTAATCATATTTTAGTATAAATAAGCCCAATACCTTATCTATAAACTTTGAAAAAATTGACACAGTGTTCTATCTTGCAAAAAAAAATTTGAACTTTTACATAATTGTAAACATTGAAACAGACTACCATATAGTTAGTCAGGTAGCATCTTACATAGCAATAGGTACTAAAAACAAAAAATGACAAATTTGGCCGGGCGCAGTAGCTCACGCCTGTAATCCTAGCACTCTGGGAGGCCAAGGCAGGCGGATGGCTCAAGGTCAGGAGTTTGAAACCAGCCTGAGCAAGAGTGAGACCCCGTCTCTACTAAAAATAGAAAGAAATTAATTGGCCAACTAAAAATATATAGAAAAAATTAGCCTAGCATGGTGGCGCATGCCTGTAGTCCCAGCCACTGGGAGGCTGAGGCAGAAGGATCGTTTGAGCCCAGGAGTTTGAGGTTGCTGCTGTGAGCTAGGCTGACACCCCGGCACTCACTCTACCCTGGGCAACAGAGTGAGACTCTGTCTTAAAAAAAAAAAATGACAAATTTAGTTTAAATGAAGAATTGAGTAAACCTGATAACAAAATCAAGACACCAGACTTAATGATTTTTGCCATCACTGCTATTAAATTGGTCCTCAGCTATAACTTAAAGAATGTCTTCTTTCCAGTATATCAGTAGCATGCAATATACACTTGTCTTCTAGTAGAAGAAAACAGAATATCATATTATCCTCTTTTTTGTTTCCATCCTTTAATCCAGTGTGTTTCAAGCGGTGGGCAATGATTTATTAATGTACTGTGAAATCAATTTAGTAATTCATAACCACTATTTTTAAATGAAATAGAATAAAATAGAAAAAATGTGAATCCCATGTAGTAAGAGTAAGCATTGTTTCATGAAATGTTTTCAGTAATGCATGTGTGTGAGTATGTAGGTGTACATACATGTACGTGTTTGTGGGTATACTGGGTTTGATGAAAATGTTTTTCTTGCAATGGGTTATTGTCAAAATTTTGATAAATGTTGCTTTAAATTATTGGAACCACTGGCCAGATATTATAAATATTTCAGAATCCTTATCAATAAGGGAATTTTTGCCCACACCTAAAAATCTTGACCTTCCTGAGCATATTTTTTCTAACTATAAGGGAATTCCATGCTGTCCCTTAACATCGTCTTTCCTAGTTCATGGCAATGCCCAGAAAACAGCAAGCATCCAAAGAAAAACTAAAAAATCTAATAAAAAGGAGAATGCTTTTTGTCTATGATACATGAACATCTGAATATTTGTAGCATCCCAGGATTTGAAACTGAGCTTGTCAGTTGTCACTTCCATTGGCATCTCATGGATCCAGTGGCTCAAGAGATCCTAGCCAGTGCTGAACATGGCCTGAAAGTCTGTAGCTTACATAAAATATTTAACCTCAAGAGCCACCAGAGAACTTTCTGCTTTAGACTGCGCTGTTGTCTTAACACAGTGGTCATCTGCAGAAACTTTTCCTAGATTAGTAGCTTTTAGTCTAAAGATGACCACCAAGCAATGAAGAAAGATTGACAGGAATATAAAAATGTGTATTGGGGGATAAACCCAGGAAAAGGTTGATGAAGTGTTCATGGGTAGGTAAAGGTTATCCCAGGAAGTTGATGTTACAAAAGAGAGGATTTTCACATTTGTTGTGGAGCAGTTACTCCAGGGAAGAGAAAAATGGGAGGGCTAGTGGGGAGGAAAGAGGAGAGTGTTAAGGAGTAATTAAACAGTTCAATACGTGAAGTGGCAATGGAGCCCCTACTATCAATCACTTGGCAAATATTTGCCAGTGTGGACTAGGTGGGTGGCACTGTGGGGAATGCAAACATGCATGCCCATTCTTTTCCCCCTAGGAACTTACAACATGGTCAGAGGTGAGCAGGATGATGGGAACAAACATGAAGTGAAATCCTAGTGTGGTCAAGCAGGGCATTGTGTGTTAAGCCATTCATGGAAATACATGCAGGCACTTCCAAGAGATATAGCTGGGAAGAGAGGTGGTGGTGAGATACTGGAGGACTTTATATGTCAGGCTGTGGATGGATTTAGTTTAGTGAATGACAGGGAGATACAAAAGGACTGGGGAATGAGAAATGAAATAATGGCAACAATGTTTGGGAATGATTATTCTGGAAATGGTGTGCAGGAAGGATTGAGAGAGGAGCAAGCAATGGCAGGCATACCAGTTAGGAATCAATTATAGAAATCTAGGCATGAGGAGTAACACTGTGGTTAAGTAGGGAATTTGGCTACAAACTCATCTGGGTATGATTCTAGCTCTGCCATTCTGAGCCTTAGTTTTGCCATCTGTGAAAAGAAGAAACTAAAAATATCTACCTTATAAGAATGCTATGAAGTTGAAATGAGTTAACATGCATAAAGCACTTAGCACAGCACCTGGCTATAGTAAACACGTGATCCATGTTAACTGTTGTAGTCATTATGGTTGTTGTTACATTGTAGTGATGGATCTGGAAAGGATGGGGTATAAAATACACTATGAAGGAACAGTCTATATATTTTGTGTATTGCTGTATTTGTGTGATGAAGATAGTCAAAAGTGACTGCAAGTTTTACCTCTGGGCAAGGTAACAGAGAAATGGTGGTGCCATAAGGAAATGGGAAGGTGGAGTGAGATGGGAAAATGAGTTGAAGCTTTGATATAGTATTAGGTTTGGAGTCAGTGTGAGGCATCCTATTGAAGATGACTACCAAACAATTTGAGATGTGAGACTGGAGCTCAGGAGAAAGGTTAGGAATTGAGAGGAAAATTTGGAAAGTCATGGACATAAGTATATAAAATTTGGTCTCTAAAAATAGATTAAAAATCTGTAAGGAAGAAATAAGAGAGAGAGATAAAGTTTAACCTTGTGGCCCACGTTTAGAGGAGGGGGGAAAGCCAGAGAAAGAGTGATTGAAGGTGAAAGGAGACCTGTGCAAGGCACTATAGGGAACTCACAAGAACATTCCATGCTCAATACAACTTACAGACTTGTGACAGATGCATTATAAAGGATGAAATATGTAATAGTGATATTCAATTTAAAAATGTTAGTTCTCAGTTCCAAAAATATACCTTATTTTGTTGAGTAGAGAAGTCAGGAAAGCTTTATGGGCGTTTTAGCCCCTGAATGATGAATGACATTTGGAAATGTATCAGAGAGTGAATTTCAGATGAGAGAAATTGTGTGATTGAAGGTGAGGAGTTAGAAATGGGCACATCAAATTAACGGAGAGAGAAGAGACCGATCTCACAAGAGCTCCCAAAAAGTGGGGGTTATCAGCAGCATTAAGAGCTGTAGCCACTGGATTTTATAATTCAAAGGGCTCTGAATAACATAGTGATTAGAGCAGTGGAGTTGAGGATGGTAGAGAACATAGCTTTGGGGGGATTTTTAATTTTAATGGAGAGACTTGAACACATTCAAGGGCTGAGAAGGAGAGAATTAAATGAAGATTGAGCATCTGGGAAGAAAGAAAATGAAACCACATCCTGAGAAGGTAGGAGGTGGAAGATCAAGAGCAAAGATGGAGAGATTAGCTTTAGAGAGGAGTAGGAACACTTCTTCCTCAAAAATTAAAATAGAGTTGGATACAAGTATAATCTTTGACATGGGATGGAAGAAGTTCATACCTCCAAGACTCTTTCCTCTTAGGTTTGGAGACAAGCTTTTCCGTTGTGAGGCAGGAGTAGGGGAGTTGATAGAACACTGACTATCAACTCAGTGATAGTGATGGGACTTTCAGAAGGAAGTTAACCAAGGAGAGTCCAAAGAGGAATGTATATAGAATGGCCCTGTGGTCTTGGCAGAACTTGAAAAATCAGAACTTGGTGACCCCAATCTGCACAGCCATGTGATTTATTCTAGAGGTGCTCAAAAGACTGAAAAAAGAAATCCAGGTAATGGAGAGGTAAGTTGGGTCAGGACTTCTGGTTGGGTTGAAAGACTTGGAAAATGTAGCACCACCATTGACAACCATTTAATCCCATACTAGCCCATTCTTAGAACCACTGGCTCTGAAACCCTGGTCTTGTTAGAAGGTTCTGCAGTTTGCTCATCATTATCCTGCCTGGTATGGTATCCAGTTTGCACAATGGCACAGCCTCCCCAGACATTTCTGGATTTCTTTCCCTGAAATCTCATTCAACATAATAGAGACAGACGGTACATTGGAAAGCTCTGAGGAGGAATATAAACTGTGACTTTTATGGAGAGAGAATGATAGTGCTGAAGGATGGGGGCTGGTGCTAGAGATGGTTTGAGTACCTTTCAGAACTCCATGAGCCCAGCAATAAAATCCCTTTTAATTTGCGAGATGCAGGACACAAGCTTTATGGTGTCCGGCATAGATCCAAATAAATTATAGCAACAGCTAGTGTGTTGGGTTTGGCTCCCATGGGACTCCAGGGGTAAAGTTACAGGTCTAACAGGCCAACTCCTGCCTGGACAAACTAAAGGCAGAGCAGAGGTGGGAAAGGGGATGTTGCCTGAGGAGGTTACAGATATAGGAAACAAATGATTTGGCTAGAAGCCTAGATGACAAGGGAGAAATGGAACAAGTGTTCCCAAAAAGGTGCCAACCAAGCCCCCTGGAGACTTGTAGCTCAGCTGACATGTAGGCAGGGCAGCTCTGAAGATTCCACACGTGCTTCTTCCAGAGATCTTGAGCCTCCTGCTGAGGAAAGTGGGTCTCCTGTAGACATTTCACCATCTTGCCCTGACCTTTTGGCCTGGGGCTCAGACAAGTGTTAATTCCCCTTAGAGGCTCCAGACTCATTTGGAGGTCTGCTAAAACAGTAGTCCCCAACCTTTTTGGCACCAGGGACTGTTTTAATGGAGGAAAATTTTTCCATGGAACAGGGCAGGGGTAGGGGGGATGGTTTCAGGATGATTCAAGTGCATAAAATTTAGTGTGTACTTTATTGTTTTTACATTGTAATATATAATGAAATAATTATACAACTCACCATAGGCCGGGGACCCCTGTGCTAAAAGAACGTAGAGGGCAGGTTTGCATTCAGATAGTGCACACATGCCCAAAGCACTTTCCCATCTAGCATTTTAAGGAGACTACCATGGTGTCAAGAGCACTACACTAGGAGTTGAGAGTCCTAGGTTTAAGCCTTAGCTGTGCTACTTGCTAGTACTTATGGGCGTGGTATCTCATTAAGGAGTGTGACTTTAATTAAACAAGGCACTCAACCATCCTGAGCCTCAGCTTTTAGCATTTGTAAAATGAGGATAAAAGTAATACCGTCCTTATAGAGTTGTTGGAAGGATTAAATAATAGTACTTAGCACAGAGCCTGACTCATGATAAACACTCATTAGCTGCCTTCAGCAGCAGCAGCATCATCATCCTCACTTAATATATAAAGAACTTGAAGCATGGCTTCCAACAAAATTAGGCTTGAATCCTAGCTCTGTCACTTATTGGTTGTAAGACCTTGGGCAAGTCACATAACCTCCCTGAGACTGTTCCCTCTTTCTCAGTGTGAAGCAGACTTTCTGATTAAACACGATAACTGTGTGTGAAAAGCATAAAACACCATCCGAATGCTAGTGTTCATTTTCCTTTTGAGAGAGCTTGACTCTGTCTTGAAGATAGGGAAAGAGACCTGAGAGGTAAAGGTATTTACCCAATGAAGCAATGGAAAACCTGGAATGAGCACCCAAGGCCCTCTACTCCAGCCCCAGGGCTCTTCCCAATTATATTCTCTGAGAGTAGTTTGGTCCTCTATTCGGAAGAGAGGGTCCCATGTGGTCGCAGCAGTGGAGGCTGAGCTGATGTATGCAATCCCTTGATGCTCACCAGCTAGACAGGCAGCAGCACTAACTGGGCCCCTTGCAGACAGATGTCAGAAGCCAGAACCTTGCATACTTCTCTTGCCCCTGTAGCAAGTGAGCAGCCTTTGAAAATAGAGAGTTCCAGCTACCTTCATACTCAAATGCTTTATTCTCCCTGCTATGACTCGACCTTGATGTCTGGATCCCCATCATTCAAGCTTTGTTCCTTTAAGCTTCAGCCCTTCTTCAAAAGATGAACTCCCTGGGACATGCATGCGATGCTTGCTATTGAGGATCAACCATCAGTGCAACAGTCTGAACTACATTTTTCAGCTCTTTTTCTCTCTGGAAGGAGAAAAGAGGGAGATTTCAGGTATAGGACACTGCTAAGGCCTCTTGTACCACTAGAACACACTGGAGACAGCAGGGAAGCCATTACAAATGGAAAGAGGGGCACATAAAGAAAGGGTTGGCTGTTAAAGCAGCCCATCTCTACCTTTCTGGGGATGGAGGGGCAGGAAGGACAGAAGAGAGATCCCTGGAATGGTGAAAAGACCATGGGCTTGGAATGGAAAGGTCAGAGTTCCTATGTTATGAGCAAATTTCTTAACCTCTTTATGCCTCAGTTTCTTCACCTATAAAATGGTGAAGAATATGTATATATTCTTCTGATATATATATACACCAGATATATATATATCATGTATTAATATATATCTCAATATATATCAGATATATATCATCTATATATATTGATGAGTGTATATATATATCATCTATATATATATCATCTATTATATATATATATATATATATATCTCAACTGCCTCATCAGATTGTTTTAAGTGTCCTAAGAAAAACTCTGTGTGAAATCCTTGTCCAGATCTAAGGGATCATTAAGGACCCAGTTAACTTCTGAGATGAGGTTCAAGGGTGCAGTGACCTTAACAGCTAGATGACCAGGTGAGATGCACCTGGCATTTCTCCCAGCCCCTTTACTGTTAAGTGGAGCGTTTCATGCACCTGCCATGCCTTTATCTTTGAGTCCATCACCCTCCCCATCTCTGGAAAAGTGGGAGCATTTACTAGCTCTCCCTGGGGCCTGCAGTAGGTGTCAAGAGCTCTGATCCAAGAACAGCAGAAGTGGGCAGTGGGCAGAGGGCTGAATGCCTTCCTATTGGCCAGCCGCAGCCTCCAGACAGACATGGAAACCCTGGCACCAAGCTAAGGGGGCAGAGGCAACTAGAATGACTTCTCAGGGACACAGCCCTGGAATCATTAAAGCAGTGACATAATTGGCCTGCCAAAGCTGAGACGGTAGACATACAGTCCAGCAAATATGGCAAAACTGTTGTCTCAGGAAATAAATTAAGCAATATATAAATAGTTACTGAGGCTATTAGCTAATTTTTCTCTTCTCCCCTTTCCCCCTCTGTGACACTACTGGGCTCAGAGGTTCCACAGAGGTGGTAGCCAGAGTAAAAGAGGTGACAAGGGAAGGAATGGCTGGGGCCAAGGACCCCAGTTGCCCAGCAGCTGTGAGGGCCTTGCAAAATGTCTGCCTACAAGTTCCAGGGCCCCCCACAGTCCTCTGTGATGAAAACAGGCAAATACGGGGTAAGAACCACCCTTAGTGAGGGATGGAAGAGAGATGGGTCTGGTAAAACAGCAGAGAAGTACCTAAATCCCACTTATCAGGGACTCATGACTCAGCCCTAGCCACACAGCAGTCATTGACCCTGAGCAAGGCTGAGGCTCCAGGCATGTGAGCGAGGTAAATAGAGAAAGTGGCAGGGCGCTGGGCTGTATAGCTACCCTGAAGGGCATAACTATCTGTCTCTCTCCTCTGCCCCCAAATAGGCCCTAAACCTAACGTGGCAGGAATGGAGAAGGTCATACATGAAGAGGTAAAATCAGAGCTGGTAAGGAGGGAACAAGGCCAACCACATTATCCCTCAAAGTGAGCAATTTAAGTGTCTTTGTACTCTCCCCTAGATTTTTTTAATTTATTTTATTAAACACTTGGTATATGCCAGGCACTAAGTGTTTTACAAATATTGACTCCTATAATCCTCCTCACAGCCCTCTAAGGTAAAGACTATAATAATTCCCATGTTAAAGATGAGGAAAGCAAGACACAGGACAATAGGTAAATTGCCTGAAACAACACAACTAATAAACAGTGAAATCAGGATTTGAACCCAGGCTAGCCCAATTCCAGTGAAGAGACCATATTCTTCACCTCTATGCTCTGCTGCCTGACAACTTAAATTCAAACTGTATACCTACCAGGTTCTGTGGGAATTCAGTATTTACTGGTGGGTATCCCCTACCAATCTAAGCATTGAGGAGAGGCTCCATGAGGACCAGGGCCAGACATTGCTGGTTCACCATTGTATTCCCAGGGTCTAATACAGGGGCTGAATGATTAAATGAATTAATTAGTGAAATATAGATTCAATGAGTATCCAATAAAAACCAACTAAGTGCCAAGTATTATGCAATGTGTTTAGCATGGAGGAGGGTTGGATAAGACCTACCTCCTCTACCTCCAAGCTTGTTTTATTTGTGAAAAACAAGCAATTACAATAGCTTGAGACAGGAGCTATTTTCAGTGTATGTATACAACTGTAGGTGACTTTGGAGCCATGGGAGCACAGAAGCAGGAGGGTTTGTTTCTGCCTGGAGAAATCAGGGATTTCTCCCTGTAAAGAAAGGATGTAACATTTGATCTGAGACTTGAAGGAGAAGTAGGTATTCACAAAGAGAACAGGCATCAGGTGGAGGCATCCTAGGCCAAGAGAAAGGCATCAGGAAAGTCAGAAATGTCTGGGGACAGGTAGTCTGCTGTGGTTGGAGTCCAGGATATATGAGTAGGAGTAGCAGAAGATACCTTTGAAGAGCAGAGCAGGGGCCTACTGGTCAACTCAAACTTGATCCTATAGCCAGAGTACAACCATCAGAAAACTTCTAAGTAGGGCAAAGATACGATCAGATTTGTTATAGAAATGTCATAATCCTCAAGTGAAAGATGGAGGAGACCATGAAGCCAGGGAGACCACAAAACAGGAGGTTTGATGGCAAGGTCCTGAAACCAGGTAGTAGCAATAGGAACGGAGAGAAGAGAATGGAGAAGAGAGATGTTTTAGAAGCTATATTGGTAGCTTTGGGTGATAGGATATGGGAGAATAATAGAAAAGGGGTATTCAAGGATGACTCTCAATTTTCTGGACTGGGAAACTGGATAAATGATGTTAGGAAAAACAGATATGAAATACATGACGTAGATTAAGGTGAGGACGATGATGAATTTGGTCTTGTGTCTGTTAAGATATGTGTGGAGGGACTACCTACCAGTGGCAATGCTCAGTAGACAGTTTGACCCATGGATCTTAAGTTCAGGAGAGAGAATTAAAAGATTAAATTTGATATTCATTGCTGTACAAATCAGTCACTGAAATCATGTGTGTAAATGAGACTGATCTTTTTTTTTTTTTAACTCACTCAGACCATGATTTCATCCATCCTGTGTTGAAAGGAAACTCCCTAGGTCTTCAGGTAAAGAGAGATGCCTTGCCTTTCTACGATTCATCGAAACTTTTCAGTAGGGAATTTATTCCCAGTACATTTCTAGATGCTCAAGGAAAATCAGTCAGTGGTTGTAGACAAGGCAGAGGGTTGGCTCCCATTCTGAGGGGGTTGATCCAAAGACCCTAGGTGCTGCCTTTCCATTTCTGAAGCCAGTTGCCAGGGGTATATGGGGCTGGCAGAGTGGGCAGCAGCTCCATGGTCTCCCCTTTGCAGGACGGACTTTATCTCTCTTCCAGTTGCTCCCTGCCGTTGTTGACTGATTGACTACTGAGCCCCAAAGTAAAGCTTGGCAATAGCTTTTCCTCTTCAGAGGAAAATAAGGAAGAATAAAGAGAGAGGGCATTGCTGCTAAATTGCTCAGTGATCCAGGGTGCTTAATTTATCCTCTCTGTGGCTTGGGATATAATGATATCTACCTGATCTACCTCACAAGAAAGCTATGAGGATCAAATGAATCATGGAGTATGAAAATACTTTTTAAAGTACACCATAGCAAAATATATTATAATTTCAAGCACCAAGATCTCTGGGCTCTAGTTTCAAATCCATCATTGTTGCAATTAAAAATGGTATTTTACTGTGCCATCATTTACTTTCCCATATATGACAGAAGTGACCATAGACCTTTCTTATTTAGAAGTGCGCATGTGTTTGGGGGGCGGGATGTGTGCTGGCTTGTAGACAAACTAAACTATTATAAATGGCTTTGGAATAAGTAAGCACTTTAAAATGCCAAGTAGGTTTTTATATACTACCTGACATTATTCTTTTAATCTTTTATATATCTTCCTCTGGTATCTCTTTTGCTTCAAGGAATTCATTCAAGCATATACTACTGAACCCCAGCTTCTGTGAGAAAAGGGGAAAAAATCTTCCTGTGCCCAGCTCCATAGGCAAAAGGGCTCATTTACTTAAATTAATAAAAATAAAAATGTCATTAGTTGTCTAAGGCTGGTGCTTTCAGTTGCATGTTTAAAAAAAGCAAACTTCAATCCCTGAGATGTCTATAGTTCTCAAAGGCCAAAAACGAGCATGAAGACATGAGCTAATATGAAGCAGAGAGACAGTGCTGCACAGATGAGTAAGGAGTAAAACATGCCAATGAATAAAAGCTATTCAGCCCCTAAATGGATTGCCTAGAAAGGTAAGTCTGGGCAGGATCAGCAGACTCACAATCTTCATGCAACAGCAAGAGAGATGAATCAGGACACAATGGAATTGATCTGTCATAGTTTGGATTGCCCTGCCCACAGGCCAGAGTTCAAACAAATCAGTCTAGAATCACTAGGTTCCTTCAAGCCCCCAAGTCCCAACACACAATGATATGAAATGGATTAAGACTTATCCTTTTGCAAATTAGCATAAGACACCATTAAACAACTTCTAAGCAGAAAAAAAAAAACAAAAACATTGTTGGTAATGCCACAGCCATTCTTCAGTCTCATTGCATTAGAGGTTGGAGTCACCTTACTTTCTACCTCTTCTTTGGCCCATATATGTAATTAAGTCACAAAGCTCTGTTTATTTATCTTCTATGTTTTATTATTGTCTATCTTACTACATTGCCCATTGCTGTTATCCTACATACAGCCCTTATCTGCAGGCTAAGCCTCCTAGCTTGTCTCACTGCCTCCAGTCTCTCCCTGTCAATCCACCCTGCACACGGTAACCAGGTTCATCTTCCCTTGACATTACCCTCTGCTGAAACTCTTCAGTGGTTGCCCACTACCTACAGGATAAGGTTCAAACTCCTTTCCTAGGCCTAGACCCTAGGCCTTCTACTGTCTGGCACCAACCACATTTTCAGTATTATCTCCTTCCATAAACACTCTGCTCTAGAAAAACAATTTGCAGTGTCCCCCAGCAAAACCTCTGCTTCCCCCACATTTACCTATACCATGTATGCTATTAAGAATATAGTTCTTGCTCCATCTAGAATAATATAAGAGGTATTAGTTCACTATTTTTTTATGGCTGAGTAGTAGTCCATGGTATACATATACCACATCTTATTAATCCTCTCATGTGTTGACGGGCATTTGGGTTGTTTCCACATCTTTGCAATTGTGAATTATGCTGCTATAAACATTTGAGTGCAGATGTCTTTTTTATAGAATGTATCATTTTTTAATTTTAACTTTACTTTTTAATTATGTCAGCATATTACAGGAGTGCAAATGTTTAAGTTACATATAATGTGCACATGTGGAAGTAACACTCATCGAGTGTTGGGCAGGTGGGAGGGGGAGGAGGGGATTGGCAAATTCACACCTAATGGGTGCAGTGTGCACTTTCTGGGGGATGGACAAGCTTATATAGCTCTGACTATAGGTCTGACTCTGGCGATCAAAGGCAATATATGTAACCAAAGCGTTTGTACCCCCATAATATTCTGAAAATTTTAAAAAAGAAAGAAAAGAATATAGTTCTTGCTCTAAACTGCCTCTCAGAATATTATCCATCGTTTGAGATCCAAGTCAAATTCTACCTTACCCAAGAAATATATTGTATGTTTAGCATGTTCCAAGAATTTTAAAGCCTTTGCTAACTTTCCTGGTTTTTGATGATTGCTTCCTCCTCTGAGTCCATTGAGCAGTGTCTAAATATTGCAATTGGACCTTTTTAATCATTCCCTTATATGATTATTAGCCATTGTTTTCTGTTTAAATGTTTTCTCTACCCAAGTAAACTGTAAGCCTCTTGAGAGCAGGGACTTGGTTCTGTATTTCTTTCTTTCCACCCCTCACCCCACACCCTGCAAGTAATAAATTGCCTTGCATATGGTAGGAAGGCAATGTATATTTTTTCAATTATTTTTATAATAGCATATCTCCATTCAGAAATGCATCACCCTGGGAGAGAGTTGCTAACAGGCAGCATCAACACAGTCTAAATGAAGCAGGGCAAAAGTAAAATAATTTGGTTATCTTAGCTACAATGCAATTGAATTCCATGTCTAGAAGGAAAATACATCTATGTTAAATGGAATGGCCTGCAGATATAAAGAATGCCTATATTATACAGGAGAAAGGGAAAGATGACTACAGCTTATAAAGGAAAATCAAACCATTATATCATTGAAATAAACTATTCCTGGGTTTAGACAGGAAAACTAATTCAAAACTCTCAATGACTTCCAGTTAGGAGTTCACTTTAGGGTTCCTTACAGATTGTGGATTAGTGTAAAGAAAGAACAAAGAGCTGGCTAGAACCAGAAGAACCTGCTTCTGGACTTTTTCTTTATTCTCTTTCCCGCTCTCCCACTATTTTCTCTCTGCTATGTCTCCAACTACCACTAGACCCTCCTACACACACACACACACACACACACACACACACACACACACACTCAGGTTTTTAACAGTAGTTTGTGTGTGTGTGTGTGTGTGTGTGTGTGTGTGTGAAACCGAATTTATTAGCTGCCTTAGAAAACATTGCTTGTGCCTGCCTCCTTGGAGGATTTCAGTTAATATGGGACCAAAGTCTTAACCCCAAACTAAATGCCAGAGACTCTCGGGGAGTTGTCTTCCTGACCTACTCTGCCTTCACCCAGCTCCTCTTCTTTTGCTTCATCTCTGTTTCAGTCTCTACCCTCATCTCAGATCTAAAGACTAATATGGTCCTCAGTTTCCCCCCTCAGCACTCCTCCTCAGACATGGCTTTGCATTCCTCCCTTAGTGTCAACTTGTGCCTGGAGTCCCAATGAAACAAGCTTGTTCTCATATCCAGGGACCATCCTTAAGTATACCCTCAGGGCTTGTATACCGCAGAGATGCTGGCAGGGCTGAGTGTTGCTGGTCAGTAGGAGATGAAGATACCTTCTGTCAACTCTTGTCTCTTTTTTTTTTTTTTTGCCACCTGCCCTGTAACCTTCGGTACAGATTTGATCAAAATTGAACTTGGCCATAAGAGTAAACAGCTTGGTACAGTCCAAGAAACCCTGTGGGTGTTTAATTAATAAACAGTTGTTGAGCAGCTTCGACAGCCTACAAGCTGAATCAGACACAAATCAGGACACAGCCAACCCCGGAAGTGTTTTTGCCAATATTAGAAGGAAGTTTCTAAGGAGGAAACAAAAATTAAGGTCCAAGAAATGGCAGATTGTTGGAATGTCCAGGGGAAAGCCAAGATTGAGCCATCAGGCATTTTTGTCTAGGAGTCCACAAAATAAGAAAACCAAGAAAGACAGGTTTTATTTTCTTCATTTCACAGAGGGACTGTACAGGCATGAGTTCAAAGAGAAAGCAAATTGCAGCTAACAAACCAACTCTTTTGTGGGAAGCCTTTCAAAATTGGCTCTGTTGATGGTTCTCAATCATTTGGTGGGGGGAGTCATTCATACAAACAACACAATCCAATCAGCAACATACTTTATCCTGCAAAGTGATTTACTATTGGAACTTCTCCTGGAAAGTGCTGATCTGGGGGCCAGGCGCAGTGGCTCACGCCTGTAATCCTAGCACTGTGGGAGGCCGAGGTGGGTGGATCGCTCAAGGTCAGGAATTCGAAACCAGCCTAAGCAAGAGTGAGACCCCGTCTCTACTAAAAATAGAAAGAAATAAATAGGCCAACTAAAAATATATATAGAAAAAATTAGCCAGACATGGTGGCACATGCCTGAGGTCCCAGCTACTCGGGAGGCTGAGGCAGGAGGATCGCTTGAGCCCAGGAGTTTGAGGTTGCTGTGAGCTAGGCTGACGCCACGGCACTCTAGCCTGGGCAACAGAGTGAGACTCTGTCTGAAAACAACAACAACAACAACAACAACGAATCAATACTAAACTCCCCTTGGATAATAGTATCTAACAGTGCGTACAGTATCTATGTGGGCCCCTCCCCTCCTGCCATGTCATTCCCCTGCTCAAAAACCTTCCATGACTTTTCTTCTTTTTTTTTTTTTTTTGATTTTTTGTTATTTTAGTTGTCCAGCTAATTTTTTCTATTTTTTTTAGTAGAGACAGGGTCTCGCTCTTGCTCAGGCTGGTTTCAAACTCCTGAGCTCAAATGATCCTCCCGCCTTGGCCTCTCAGAGTGCTAGGATTACAGGCGTGAGCCACCACCACGCCTGGCCTCCATGAGTTTTCATTGGCCTATAAGAGAAGGTCCAGATCCTTCAGTTTGGCAATGGAGTCTTCTCCAAGCTGAATCAAGGTGTGTCTTCTCATCTCCTGTCCCTTACAACACACACACAGATGGACATGCACACGTCTCTTGTGTTCTCTTCAAACTATGCGTGGTTCCCTAAACACACACAGTTTTCCAGACTTTGTTCCTTTCCTCCCATGGCACATGGCTCCTTTCAGCAGGTCTTGCTCAGCTCTAGCACTTTGACCTGTTGAAATCCTAAGCTTAGCTCGAATACCTTCACATCCATAAAGACCTCCCAGCACCCAGTGCTAGCGCTTTGCGTATTCTGTCTTGTTAGTCATGTTTGTGACTTATGCTTGTGGCTCTCCGACTAGACTGAGAGCTCTCTGAGGGCAGATGCTATATGTCATTCACCCAAGGCTTTCCATCATCCTTCCCTGCCTTGTCTTTCTCCAGAGCACCTATCGGCATCTGCATTAGTGTCTGGGGCTACTGTAACAAAGTGCCACCAACTTCGTGGCTCACAACAGAAATTGGTTCACTCACAGTCCTGGGAGCTGGAAGTCAAAAACTAAGGTGTCAGTGGGGCCATGCTTCCTCTGAAGGATCTAGGAAAGAATCCTTCCTTGCCTCTTCCAGCTTCTGGTGGTTGTGGCAATCCTTGGCATTCCTTGGCATCACTCTAACCTCTGCCTCTGTGTTCACGTGATGTTCTCCTCATGTATGTGTGTTTCCGTGTCCCATTTTCCCTCTTTGTGTAAGGACACCAGTCATTGCGTTAGGACCCACAGTAATCCAATATGACCTCATCTTAACTTGATTACATCTGCAAAGATTCTTATTTCCAAATAAGGTCACACTCACAGTTTCTGGGTGGACATGAATTTTGGGGGGATACTGTTCAACACAGTTCACCAGCCAACGTGCTCTACATATTCTATTTTTTATTGTCTCTCTCCCCCACCAGAATGTCAGCTCTATGAGGTTAGGGATTATTATCTATTTTGTTCATTGCTGTATCCTCAGTGTCTAGAGCAGTGCTTGACACATAATAGACATTCCATAAATATTTTGTGAGTGAATCTTAGTACCCATCTGCCCCCAACCCCAGAGGGAATCTGAATGACAGAAACAAGGATAAGGACTGCCATGCAGGCGTTGCCTAGAGCATAAATAATCTGCAAGTATTTGCTGGAAGAATAGAAATATTAAACAGATATACTGTATTACTTTAACCCTTATGGAGCACTTTGTACAAGGTACTGAGGGAAGATATAAAGAAGTGAGAAGGAAACATCTGAGTTTCCTGACTATTCTCTGTGTGACCCTGGTCAAGTCACTCAACCTCTCTGTTTCACTTGCCTCACCTTTAAGATGGAGATAACAGTGCCTACCTCATAGGATTGTCATGAGGATTAAGTGACTCCATATATGAAAAGTGCATAGCACAGTGCCTCACATGTAGTAAGCACCATAGACATGTTAGCTATTATTATTGTAGTTATTGTTATGTGCCAGCTCTGTGCAAGGTGTTTTTTTTAAATAAAGTTTTATTGCAATATAATTCACATACCATAAAATTTGCCCTTTTAAAAGGTACAATTCAGCTGGGTACGATGGCTCACGTCTGTAATCCTAGCACTTTGGGAGGCTGAGGTAGGAGGATTACTTGAGGCCAGGAGTTCGAGACCAGCCTGAGTCACACAGTGAGACCTCCCATCTCTACAGAAAAATAAAAAAATTAGCCGGGCATGGTGGCACGTGCCTGTAGTCCCAGCTACTCAGGAGGCTGAGGCAGGAGGATCACTTGAACCCAGGAGTTTGAGGTTGCAAGTGAGCTGTGATCACACGCCACTGAACTCTAGCCTGGGCAACAGAGCAAGACTCTGTCTTCAAAAGAAAAGCTTAAAAAAAAATAAAAGGTACAATTCTGTAGGTTTTAGTATATTAACAGGGTTGTACAACCATCACCACAATCTAATTTTAGAATATTTTTATCCTCTTCCAAAAAAATCCTCATACCTGTTAGCAGTGTCTCTCCATTCCTCCACCCACACCCCAGCCCCTGACAACCACTACTCTAATTCCTGTCTCTATAGAGTTGCCTATTCTGAAATTTCACATAAAAGGAATCTTATAATATGTGGCTTCTTTTATTAGCATAATGTTTTCAAGGTTCATCCATGTTTTAGCATGCATTAGTGCTTCATTCCTTTTTAATGGCTGAATAGGATTCCATTGGGGGCCAGACCACATTGTGTGTATCCATTCATCAATTGATGAGCATTTGGTTGTTTCTACTTTTTGGCTATTATGAATAATGCTGCTATGAACATTCATGTACAAGTTTCTGTGTAGATGGACCTTCTATTTCTCTTGGATGTATACCTAGGAGTGGAATTCTTGGGTCATACTAGTAACTCTACGTTTAACATTTTGAGGAACTGCCACTTTGTTTTCCAAAGTGGCTGCACTGTTTTACATTCCTACCCTCAATAAGGGTTCCAATTTCTCCACATGCTTGCTAAACATTTCTCATTGTCCTTTGGATTTTAGCTACCATAGTGAATGTGAAGTAGTATCTGTGTGTGTGTTTAAGAAACTGATGTTTATTTTCTATCAACCTTATTTCTGTTTTTTGTTCAAAAGCCTGTAGAAGAACAGCTTAAGACTACTCAGTGGTTATTCCCACTTATTCAATGGCCTGAGCAGTGGGAGTTGCAGACTAGGCTTCACTGGTAGGCAGAGAGCTCCAAACTTTAGTAGAGAACTACTTAATAGGCACAGAGGGCATTTGCAAGCCTTCAGACCAGTCTGTGACCTTGGGTTGAAGAGCTGTGAACTCAGGAGCGGGAGCAGTCCATTTACCCTGAAGTTCCTCCTTGGTTACAGCCTTTTCAGCAGCAGTCTGCTTTTCCTTTTCAATCTCTTCAGGATCTCTGCGGAAGTAGAGATTAGGCATGACCCTCCCATGGGTGTTCACAGGAAATGGTGCCACGCATGTGCAGAACTTCCTGGGCCAGCATCCACATCAGACTCCCTGGTTGCACTGGATGGCAGTGTCCACATAGCCCAGAAGAAAATCTGTGTTACACAGAGCAGTGGTAGGCAGGTTAACGTAAGACACCTCTGTGAGAGGCTGGTGGTCAGCCCTGGGATCAGTGACCACCAGCAGATGTGCCTCCTGGGAGGCTGTCTGTATCTAGTTAGTGAAAGTTCCAGCAATGAAGCACCTAGCAATAAGAGTGGCCCCGATGGGAGCAGCAAACTTCAGCACAGCCCACTGGCCAGTATTCCTGGAGGATATAACAGTGACAGCAGCCGGGTTTTCAAGTGGCAACAACAGCAGAAGCTTCATCCAGCTCCCCTTCAGATTTGTAACGTAGATGTCCTCACTTTTCCTTTTGTAGATGTACTGTTCCATTTGGAAGTCAAGATTGGTGCCATCCAAATGGGTTCCTGCAGCAAGGAATTTGAGGATATCCTCTTCTTTCATCTGCAGGACATCGAAGGCTCTCAACATTGTGAAAGTTTCCCTTTAAGTTTCTGGGGAACCCAGGAAAATGCCTTAGGGGTAGCCTGAAAGCTCATTGTGGTTTTAATTTGCATTTTCCTGTTGGCTAATGACGTTGAGCATCTTTTCATGTGCTTATGGGCCATTTGTATATCTTCTTTGGAGAAATGTTTATTCAAATCCTTTGCCTCTTTAAAACAATGGATTGTCTTTTTACTGTCGATTTGTAATAGTTCTTTATATATTCTAGATACAAGTCCCTTGTAATCACATACATGATATGCATATATTCTCTCCCATTATGTCGATTGTCTTTTCTGTGGAAGGTGTTTTTGCATGATTTATGCAAGACCACCCGATGGGGTAGGTGTTATTGATAGGGAAATGGAAGTTCTGAGAGGAGAAGATGGAATTTAAATCCAGCTCTGAGAGCTTGTGAGAGAGAAAGTGAGAGAGCGCGCATGAGCTAGCGAGAGGGCACGCAGGTGTGTGTGAGAGCGTGTGCAAGGGCAAGTACGTGTGCTTCTAGCTGGGAAATCAAGGTTAGCTTCAGCAAGGTGGCATTTGAGTTAAGTCTTGAAAGATGGGTATAACTTCATTGAATAGAGATGATGGAGCGAATGGGAAGAGCATTTCCAAAGAAGAGTAGGAAGTGAACATTGAATGAATGGAGCTTTGATCCCAAGAATGGCTGTGATAGGGAGTCCCCCAGATTTGTTGGGATGGGAGATCCTGGGACTGCCTTGGTTGGAAGACCCAGGGACTGGCCAAGATGGGGGATCCGGAGGTTGGCAGGAGTAGGGGATCTGGACCACTGGCTTGGATGGAGAGTTTAAGGGCTGG
Source organism: Lepilemur ruficaudatus (assembly GCA_963574885.1). NCBI lineage: Eukaryota > Metazoa > Chordata > Mammalia > Primates > Lepilemuridae > Lepilemur > Lepilemur ruficaudatus. The sequence continues at coordinate 45,570 of CAUYRT010031460.1, forward strand.
CTGGAGTGGAGGATGCCTGTGGTGTTGTGTAGTATGAGTGTTTGTTTGGTCGGGGGAGTGGGGAGCTGCAGACTGGCTGGGCTGGAGGGGCACAGGGCTGGCTGGGAAGGGAGACCCAGGGACTGACTGCCCATGATGGGGTCTGGAGAGAGGTCGCCTGAGATAGGAGGTCCAGGGGTTGGCTGGGATGGGGAATCTGACACTGGTTGGGATTGGGAGACACAGGGGATGGGGAGTACACGGGTTGCCCTGACCTCGGGACTGCCTCGGATGGAGGCTCCTGGGATGGCTTGGATGAGGTTCCTGGGCCTGGCGGACCCCAGGGACGTTGGAACGGGCTGGGATGGAGGACTTCGTTAGGCTGCGTTAGGTGAGGACCCTAGGACGGATGGAATGGAGACACCTCCAGCAGGCTCTGATGGGGCTGGCCCCGGCCGGGCGTCGGCGCCTTGGGGCCAATCCAGCTGTGGGTGCGGGTGGCAGCCGCAGGTGGGGCGCGCGGGGGCGGGCCGGGCGGGCCGGG
>CAUYRT010031461.1:0-30842 GCA_963574885.1 Lepilemur ruficaudatus
AGAGAATACTCAGTATAATGAACTTAAGTACCCTTTAGCCAGCTTATTAAAACATGGCCAATCTTTTTCATGTATTACCTCCCCTTTCTCTTACTGTCTAAATATTTTATAATAAATGTATTTTATTTTATAATTAGAAACTAAAACTTTTTCCTTTTTTTTTTTTTTTTTGTTTTTTTTTTTGAGACAGAGTCTCACTCTGCTGCCCGGGCTAGAGTGAGTGCTGTGGCATCAGCCTAGCTCACAGCAACCTCAAACTCCTGGGCTCAAGTGATCCTACTGCCTCAGCCTCCCGAGTAGCTGGGAGTACAGGCATGTGCCACCGTGCCCGGCTAATTTTTTCTATATATTTTTAGTTGTCCAATTAATTTCTTTCTATTTATAGTAGAGACGAGGTCTCGCTCTTGCTCAGGCTGTTTTCGAACTCCTGACCTTGAGCAATCCGCCCGCCTCGGCCTCCCGGAGTGCTAGGATTACAGGCGTGAGCCACCGCGCCCGGCCTGAATTATTAAGGTTCTTATACCTTCCCGTTGAGTGAAATCTTTTATGAGATGAACCTCTTTGACTCTAGTCATGCTCTTTGCCATAAAGTTTATCTTAACATATTAACACCTTTCCCCAACGTTCTTTGGTTAGTATTTGTACATCATTTTTTCATCCTTTTACTTGCAAGCTGCTTTTACTCGTACATTGGGTATATTTCTAGTAAGCCGTTTCTAGCCAGAGTTTTACAAAACTGTCTGACAATCTTTGCTTTTTAAGTTATTAGTTTAGTCCTGTTAAATCTATTGTAATTACTGATATAATTTGGGTGTAGTTGGACTATCTTAATTTGTGCTTTCTATTCATCCAACTTTTTCTGGTTCTTTTTTTTTTTTTTCTTCTTTTTTATATGCTTTTACCCTTTGAAACTTCATTCTCTTCTTCCCTCAACTAGTTTGAAACTTATAAATTCTATTTCTCTTAGGGGTCACCCTTGAAATTTTAACATTTATATTTGAGTTAATAGTATCTAAAGTTAAAGAGACCTTAGATCAATCTAGCTTTGTTACCTTACCTGCTATTACTTTCCAGCATTTTAACACAATGCTGTTTTTCTTCTTCTTCTTCTTCTTCTTTTTTTTTGAGACAGAGTCTCACTCTGTCACCCGGACTAGAGTGCCGTGGCATCAGCCTAGCTCACAGCAACCTCAAACTCCTGGGCTCAAGCGATCCTCCTGCCTCAGCCTCCCGAGTAGCTGGGACTACAGGCATGCGCCACCACGCCTGTAGTAAAATAAAAAATAAAAAGAGAAGAGAAGACAGCACTTCAAAATGCTGATTTTTCTGATTTTCAGTCAGCTCATGAGGCACCCACTTATTCAGCTTTTTCACCTTTCCAATTTGCTTCAAATGCTGAACAACCACAGAATGGTTGACGCTGAGTTCCTGGGCAACTTCTTGTGTGGTTATAAGAGGATCAGCTTCCATGACGGCTCTCAACTGGTCGTTGTCGACCTCCGATGGCCGCCACTGCGCTCCTCATCCTCAAGGCTCTCGACTCCTTTGCAAAACTCCTTGAACCACCACTGCGCTGTGCGTTCGTGAGCAGTTCCTGGGCCAGACGCGTTGTTGATGCTGTGAGTTGTCTCCGCTGCTTTACGACCCATCTTGAAATAGACTAAGAAAATCGCTGGAATTTGTTGTCTAACATCATTTGCATAGTCTAAAATAAATATAAAATAAACAGCAAGTAATATGTCATTAGCAAAAAAACATAAATGGAGAAGTGCATATTAAAATCATACGCAACATAGCCACATTTATTTAAGAGTGTATTCCAATGGCAACAATGCTAAAACGGCAATTGTTTTTGCACCCACCTAACATATATGTATAATACACACACACACACACACACACACACAGAGTGCATGAAAAATTCATGCTGAAGCTTTCTATTCAAACTGGAGGGGTTGCTTAATGGCTTTAATTTTAATCCATATCTCCTTTTTCTGAGGTGAAGACTCTAATACCAGAAAAATAATTCATCTGTTTTATGCCACAACTCACACAAGGAAGTTTCAGAATAACAACGCCAAGGCTGGGCGGCGTGGTGGTGTGTTCCTGTAGTCCCAGCTACTCGGGAGGCTGTGGCAGGAGGATGCTTGAGTCCAGGAGTTGGAGGCTGCAGTGAGCTATGATGACACCACTGTTCTCCTGCCTGGGTGACAGAGTGAGACTCTGTCTCAAAAAACCAACAAACAAAAAAACAGTATCAGTGCTATGACCAACAATAGGATTATTGGAGAGTATTTTTCACTCTCAATGTGAAGTGCAGCTCCCTGGAGTTGACCCTGGATACATGGTCGATTTACTGTGTTTTCATGTCTTGAGATGCTTCTTCTGTGTGTGTTTTATTTTATTTTCATTTTGAGGGATTGCTTTTTACATTTACTTTTGTTTGTATTTCTGTAAAATGTTTGCATTGTTCTGAGATCAAACCTATAAAATAAGGCAATGCACCACACTGGGCTGCAGGGCCCTGGGGCACAGCCGGGCTCCACGCTGCCGCAGATCCCAGGCAGCCCTAGGGGCAGAGCGGGCGGGGCAGGGCCTGGATCCGGTGGCAGCACCGGAGCCGCTACCCTCCGCCCGCTGCTCTTGTGCCCGGCAAAGGTCGCTGGGCAGGAGGAAAGGGTCGTCCTGAGGTCGGGCTGACCACGTGACGGGAGCCCACTTTCCCAAGGGGCCTCATCCCCCCCCTCCCGCGCCCACCCCGCCTCACGGTCTGACCACATGACGGGAGCAGGCCCCTGCTCCCAGCTGGGCTCCCATAGGCGCGGCCTCCAGCAGCAGGTGGACGTGCATTGGGAGCCTGAGGCGGCTGCGCCCTGGGCCATGGTGGGTGCCCAGCGATTTCTCCTCTTCGTCCCGCCCTGCCCCATAGCCACATGCCTGAGGGGCGCTGCAGGCAGAGGGTCCCAGCCCAGAACTCAGGTACTCCGTATGGATTTGGAGTTTCGTCCTGCCCATGGGCCTTCAGGCCGGAGTCATGGGGATGTGCAGGGGTCCAGGCAGGCTGTCTGGGTCCCGCTTCCCACAGGCCGTGCCCAGAGCCACAGACGGCCCCCGGGTCCACTTGGTGACACCTAGAAAGGTCTGGGCAGTGGATTCCCCGAGCGGGGCCTGCTACACCTCTGCCGGGGCCCGAGGAAGGCGCTGGGCTGAGGCCACCTGGTCAGGGCTGCACTGTCCCAACCTACCCGGCCCCACACCGTCCGGCCTGAGCCCACTGGACACCTGGGCCTGGCCAGCCGCCTTCATGCAGCTCCCAGTCAGCCAGCAAGGCTGCACGGCGCTGCGCTGTCCCCGTCACTGTGGGAGCAGGGGCTGTTCCCAGAATGCTCTGGAGTTGGGGCCACATCTAAGCTCTCTTGGGAGCAGCGGGGAATGGGTAGCTCCTCCAAGCCCAGATTTTTGGTGGAAGTTTTGGGACCCACTGGGATGGGCTTCCCACAAGGGAGAAGCCCCCACAGAGGCCACGCCAGGGTCAGGAGAGACCTGAGCTCAGTCCCAGCCCAGGGTCCGGGCAGGGCTGCCTGGCTGAGCAGAACAGGGTTAGGGTAGGGTTAGGGGTTTCTGCACCCCCAGGCTAGGCCCAGCCCTGCCTGACCAGGGGGAAGGAGGGAGCCCTAGGCACCTTCCACAGCCTGGCCCAGGCCGCTGGGCCTCACCCCCCACCACACCCAACACCCTCCTGCCTGGGGCAGTCTGACCCTCCGGCCCCACCACCCGGCCAGGACAGCGGCCTCCCCGCGGGCACAGTGAGGAAGTGCGCTTCAGGGACCTTTCCTTCAGCCTTGGGCCGGGGGTGACAGGAACCGGTCCATCCGCTGCCTCTCTTTGTCTGTACTGAGACCGGCAAGTGTTGCAAAGACCCCAGGATGTCCGGGAGGCCTGGGGAGGCATTTTAATGAGCTTTTCAGAACCTTGGCTGCTGCATTTTCTTGAGAAAACAGGAAGTTGGGTGGCTGGGAGGAAACCCCTACTTGCGCCCTGGGCCAGAGCGTGGCTCTGCCCTGCTGCCTCTGGCTCCCGCAGACCCCTCAGAGGGAAAAGAGCTTGGGTGTGGGGCCGGCAGGGGTGGAGGAGTGTGCCCAGCAAGGGGAGGCACCTTGTTCTGGCAAGGGGGGAGAGTGGGCCCGAGGATACAAGCTCTGTGACAGAGCAGGCCTGCCAGGCGCCTGGGTGCAGAGTGGCTCCCAGAGCAGGGGCCGGAGAGGGCAGCACTCGGCCATCCCAGGACAGAGGAGCCTGGTCACAAGAGGGAGGGTCTGGGCTTGGACGCTGTGACCCGCCGGGTGCTGGGTCTGGGCTCTCTGGGAGCTGGCAGGGTGCTGGGCACTGGCTGGGCTGCAGCCCAGGTGCCCACGGCCCCAGTTCCTCCAAGTGGAGACAGGACGTGAGGACAGGGTCACAGGCTGCCTCGGCCGGGACCTGCCCAGAGCCCACCCCGTCTGTGAACACGTGAACACGCGTCTCTCTCGACAGACATGCAGTCCACAGCGCTGGCGTGAAGGGGGCCAAGTGGCTGCCCTGGCCGGGAACAGAGCTCGCAGTGGCGGCCACGCAGGGCTGGCAGGAGTCGGGTAGGGGTCCCAGGCAGAGCACCGTGTGAGTGGGCCACATGCAGACCCAGTAGGAGCCCCGGTGGGAGGGGCCCTCAGGGTGCAGCTGTTCCCCATGGCTCCGGGGTCCCGGGAGGGCCACATGGCTGTGCCGTGTGCACAGGAAAGTTCTTCCTGGGCCCGGCAGGCCTCGGGCCACACTCCCACCACACACCCCAGGGCCCTTGGCTCAGCGGTCCCAGCCAGACCCCTGGAGCCCAGCCGGACTGCCCACCCCAGGGCCGGCTGCCGGCCCACACCTAGAGTCCGGGGGCGCTGACTGGCTTGAGGGGCCACAGTCCCAGTGCAGGGCTGAGCGGGCTCATAACCCCTCACCAGCAGAGCGTGGCATGCTCAGACTGACCCAGCAGGGCTCTGGGGGCCGAGACTGGCAGGCGGGTGCAGGGGAGGTCCGTGCCCCCAGCCTGGCCCCAGGACGGATGTCAGCCCCTCCTCCCCGGACCTGCCTGAGGGGCCTGGCTCCCTGCTCAGCCCACAGGATCCAAGGCTCAGGATGACGAGACCCCGGCTAGGCCAGAGCTGGCCACCTCCCTGGAGAGCTCCTGCCGCGGGACTGAGTTTCCATTTTCTTTTCCTTCCTTCTGCTATTTTGGTGCCGTTCCCGGAGCGAACACCCACGCGACATGCAGCGTTCCCAGAGCGAGGCCGGGCTGCTCTCAGCGGCGAGCAAGGTGCTCCAGCGGCCCCCACCTGGCCTCACCTGCCCAGCACTGACACCGAGGGCCCGTGCCCTGGACACTGGGGTGGCCATGGTGGCTCTCTGGGGGTGCGTGCACCAGGGGACAGAGAACCCCTACGCAGGACCCGGCACAGGGGTAGAGGCCTCTGTTGGGCGGGGAGGGGCTCTCCTCAGGGAGGGGCCACAGGGGCTCCGGGTCCTGAGCAGAGGGCAGGTCTGTGCCCTGGGAGGGTGTGGGGGGGACTGGACTGTCCATCAGGAACGTCCGCTGAGAGGACATTCCCAGTGCTGTCCACCATGGGAAAATATTTTATCAAAGAAGTCTGAGTTAAAAAAAAAAGCCTAACTGTGAACCCCTGACATGGCCAGGCGCGAGGTCTATTTTTACTGTCTCCGTCCCCACCGTGGTTGGGGACTGACTGGGCTGTGTCCCCCTTGGGGACTTGCCCCGAAGCAGTGACGTCAACCCCTCGGAAGTGGGCATCCCGGGAGGCTGGTGACCCTGACTCCGAGCTCTCGGGCAGACCCACCAAGGGGGGTTCTGGGAGGGAAGGCATGAGGGGCCTGCAGTTAGGGGAGGCAGTGGCCAGGGCTTGGCTCCTGGGGAGCCTGAGGAGGGTAGAGGACACCGGCCCAGGGCCAGTCTCTGGCAAAGGGGAAGGTGTCCGAGGAGGGTGCTGAGGGCTCCAGGGCAGCTGCCCTGTCAGTGAGGGACAGAGCGCAGGCCAGGACCCAGCCAGGGTGCCCCCAGCTCTGCCCGCTCCTTTGCACGGGCCTGGAGACCTTCACATTGGTTGACAGCAGAGGGACAGACAGGATAGGACGCCGTGGCTGCGGACCCCACCCCTCCCCCACCTCTGTCCTCCGCAGCCCAGACCCCTCCACGCACGCGGCACAAAGGCACAGGAGACCCCAGCCCGCCTGCTCCCGAGGCTGCAGAAGGGGCTCAGCCCCAGGGGCTCTAGAGGAGGACAGGACCTCTAGCCAGGGCAGTGGGGGCCACAGGTGGGTTTCAGCAGGGATTCAAGACCCAGCATGCCCCCCAGGCTCCGCATAAAGATGGGGTGATGGCCCCATCAGGGAGTTTAGTGCATGCAGCCCCTGGGGTGAAAGCAAGGTGGTCAGTTGGGAACCCAGGCTGGTCACCCCACGAGGCTGCTTAAATGCCCTCCCCACAGCCTGTGGGGCTGGGGACCCTCTGGAAGGCCTAACCCTAACCTCCCTTGTCCCTCCCCTTCCTAGCAGCCTTCCAGAAAAGCCCTGCACCTCAGCTGAGTCCAGCCTGGGTTCCCACTAGATGGCCTCTTGGGGGACTGAGGACCTACATCCCGCTGGCCCTCTGGACCACTTTGGGAAGGATGCTGCAGTCCCAGGCCCAAGGGGCAGCTGCACCCACGCCCTCCCCACAAAGCACAGCTGCCGCTGGACACCCACCCATCGGGAAGCTTCAGACATGGCTGCCTGCACGCCCTGGGGTGGCTTCTCCCGCCCCATGCATTCTGACCCTCTCCCAATGCCACAAGCAGCCCTCCAGTCGTCCTACACGGAGCTCTATCTCCCAGCCCGCCGCTGCCCCTTCCAAGGGGTCCCCTTGTGAATGGTGTAGGTGACGGAAGGCTGCCCTGCACCTGGGGCCTTGGGATGGACCAGCTGCCCTGGGAGGCACGGGCTGCGAGGGGTGGACAGTCGGCACCTGGACAGACACAATCACAGTACAACTCTGGTCCCAGCAGAGACATCTTGGCCTGGGGCTGGACAAGGAGGGGGTGGCCCAGGAGGCTTCTACGCAGGCCTGGCTGCCACCTGTGCCAGGGCAGCACCCTTCCAGCTCAGCTGGTGGCTGGACCGTGCCACCTGTGCCTGTGCCCACCCCTGTGCCTATGCCCAACCCTCAGACCGTGTGTCAGTGAGACACTGGGGACAGCAAGCAGGAGACCCATCAGCCCCACAAACACAGTCAAGGCTGCGGCCCTCTGCCTCCTGCTCCCTCTCTCCAAGGCCAGGCTCACATCCCGCAGGCAGGGCCCTGAGAGCCTGGACCTGGGCAGGGGAGCCCAGGAGGACCTGTCACCCCAGGGCGAGGGGTGGGGGCAATGGCCTGAGTGACAGCCAGGCCTTGAGGGGTGGGCACAGGCCTCTCCCCGGAGCCGGGCAGGGCCAGGATACCCATAACCCACTGAGGGGAAGCCAGGAAGGGTGCCTGAGGGCCGGAGAGCCGTGGAGCAGCCAGGACCCACACCCCCTCGGGTGCCCGCTGCCCCTGTAGCTCCGGTTGAGGGTGCGCTGAAACAGCTAAGGGCACACGGGGCAGGCCGGTGGGTGGGCAGGTGGCCTGCGTGGGTGGGCTGGTGGCCACTTCCCCGCCCAGTCTCCTGAGTGTGGGGTCAGCTCTGAGACCCTGCCCTCCCCCTCCCCTTCCCGGCCAGACCCAGTCTGGCCAAGCAGCGGTGCCCCTGCTCGCAGCTCGGGGAAAGGGTTTGCCAAGGCGGGGAGGACACCGAGTCCCTGTCCGAGTTTCTCCCTCCGCTCCCCCAAGGCCTGCCACGTGCCCCTCCCCTGCCGCTGCTCCGCCTTGAAGGGGACGAGGGGCAGGGGGTGCTGGCCGGGCTCGGCCTGTCCGCGCCACACCCCCAACGAAGTCCCTGGCTGGCCGGGTCACACCAGGCCCTGCCAGCCCCACTGCTCTCACACAGCCCTGCGGACCTGGCGCCCTCGGGACAAGGCCAGAGGCCACGGGTCCCCACTCCCGACCCCAGCAGCGCCTGAGCAGCCACCCTCTCCTCCTGGCCTGCCAGGCGCAGCTTGGATGTCGCTTCCTCCAGGAAGCCCCCCAGCCAACTGCAGGACCCCCACCGTTCTTTAGGGCCCTCCCTGGGTCCGCCCACCGGCCCCACGGGACAAGGTGGGCTCCGGCCAGAGCCGGTCAAGGGGTTCAGGGCCTGCCACCTGTCGTCGGGCCTTGGCCCCCTCGCGCACGGGTGGGGACAACCGCCCCGTGAGCCCGGGAGGGCAGCGTCCCCGGCGGGAGTTGTCCCGGCACCCCCACCCTGCGACCCCGGGCGGGGCCGCGCGGAAGGCGGGCGGGAGGCGGCCGTTGGCTTTTGAATCTGCGCCGGGCGCCCTGAGTGGCCCTTTCAAAGGCGGCGGCGGGCGGGGGCCGTTCCCAGGCGCGCCCCGCCCTCCGCGCCGCCCCTCCTCCCACTTTCCCACGCGGCCCGGCCCGGCGGGTTCTCACGGCCGCCGCCCCTCCCCCGTCTGGGAACGGCCCGCGTGCCGCCGGGGCGGGGGAGGGGCGTCCGGGAGGGGGAGGGGGAGGGATGGGGGATGGGAAGCGGGGCATGGGGAGAGGAAGGGGTCGGCCTAGGGGCGCTCGGACCATGGGGAAGGCGAGTGGGGGTGTTGGGGATCCCCCCGGGACCCCCCAGAGCCAGGCCCAGGGCCTCTGTGGGAGCCTGTGTCGCCTGGGTTCTGTCCGGTTTAGCCCAGGGCAGGGGGGAGCCGGCCTAGGACCCTGGGCGAAACCCCCCTGCCTGGGGTCCCCTTGACTCCCCTCCCCCACCTCTTTACTCCTGGGAAGGCCAGGGCAAGGGCTGGGGGGCCAGGCGCAGCAGACGCAAATGCAGACTCCCGCAAGGGTGAATTTAAGAAAACAGTCATTTTCTTCATGTAGAAATGTATCCTACACTTTATCTGAAATTCACATTTGGGACTTTGTGTTCTGTTGCCTGCTGGGGCTGGGGCTGGGGCTGGGGTAGGGGTGCGACCACCTGTGGTTCACACTTGCCAGGGCCACCCCACCACCCACAGACGTCTGGGGAGCCGTGGGGACCTGAGCGCTGCAGTGTGGAGTCACATCCTGAGGGGTGTCAGACACGCAGGGCCAGTCGGAGGGTGGCCCCACAGGGAGGTCTGAACAGCTACCTTCCTAAGCAGGGCTGCGGGGCACAGACTGGAGGCCAGGCCAGGCCCTGGGCGTGGAGGCAGGGCTGGGCACAGAGTGGGCCCTGCCCTCCAGTCCTGCTTCTCAGCTACTTTTCCAGGCTGGGCCTGAAAGCCTGGAAGGCCTAGAGGAAAGGCTGGGACCACCGTGGGCCACTGGCCTGGGGTGACCTGTGCGGGCTCCTGTGCGTGGGCAGGCAGGGCTGGGCCCTGGATGGGGACCCTGCGCTGGGCCAGCGTGGGGCGACTCCATGTGCCAGGACTGTGCTCCAGTCGGCGAGATCTGAGGCCCCCACTTGCCACTGCTGCCACTAACACGTGCAGTCACATGTGCTCTTTGTTCACACCCGTGTTCACACCCCAACACACCCACGTGCAGACATACTGGGGCACGTATGGTGGGCACTCACAGGGTGCAGGCTGCCACACATGTGTGCCCAGGCCCCGTCCCCACAGGGACTCACCAAGGGCCCCCACCTCCTCTCCTGCACCGTGCCCGTGTCTTTCTGGGGCACCTGGGGTGCAGGCTGTGGGTCTGGCTGTCCTCAGCCCTCAGAGGACCCTCACGAGGCTGACGCTACCCGAAGCCCATCCCCCATTCCGTCTGTGGAGACATTGTCCTGGCCGCACAAAGGGGACCAGGCAGTGGCTGGGTGGGGGAGGGGAGGGCCGTGGGAACTGTCCTTCCTGGGCGGGGGGCAGGGGGTGAGAGGGTGAGGCCCCTGCCAGGCCTGCCAGCCACAGCCACGGGCTCCAGACTCACTGGGGGCTCTGGGGCCAGAGGCCACTGGGCTGGGGGCCACCTGCTCACTCCACAGGGACAGACTGGATTTGAGAACCTTCCCATGCAGGCAGGCTACCGTCCACATCCGCACAGCTCCCCAGGGGCCTGGGGCTCTGGCCTTTCTGCCCCCAGCAGTCACCGGCAGAAAGTGGACCCAAACTGCCCAGGTGCAGCGCCAGCGCAAACCCTGTGGGTTAACAAACCCTGTGGGCAAATTCCGGCAATGTGCTTCCCTTAGGGGAGGCTCACAGCCCCCGGGGGCAGGTGACACTCTCGGGTCACCTTTGGGGCAGACAGCCCAGGGCCCTGCAAGGCACTCCAGAGACAGCGTGGGAGAGTGGGGTGTGGGGCTGACCCAGGCCTCCGGGGGCAGCTGGCCCGCCCCCTCCAGCAAGGTGTCAGGCCAACACCCCGGCCCAGCGCCATTTGCCGGGGTAGCGCTTGGGGTAGGTGAGCATGGGGGCCTGACCTGCCCAGGGTCTGGGCAGGGACCAGATGTGCAGCAAGCACCTGGGACAGTGCCTTGGTGACCCTGCCCAGTGCCCCACCCCCGACAGGACAGCTTCTGAGCACACAGCCCTGTCCTTGCCAGTGTGGACTTGTGTCTAAGGAGGCGCTGGACACCCTTTGGTGTGACAGGCGGTGGGGTGGGGTGATGCTGACCTTCTTTCTGCCCTTTTATGTTTTGCTGTTCTCCCACTTTGCTCAAAATGAGCAGAAATGGCCCATTATTCTGGAGCGTGCTTACAACTCCTCAATTACCAGCAAGGACCCCACCCCCCTCTCCACCTCCAGCCCTCCCCCAGGCCTCCCCTAGGCCTTGCAGACCTTCAGGCCAAGTGCCTGGCCTGGGCCTGCCTGCCTATCAGAAATCCCAGGTTGGGGGCTCCCAGCAGGGGTTCCACCCAGGCCAGGGCCCCACCCCAAGGGGCCTGGGTCCCAGTGGCAGTGGGGGGAGGGCAGGGCCCTGCTCAGGGCCCAGAGCACTTCCCACCAGGCAGGAAGGCTCTAGAAACAGGCCTGAGCTGCAGTTTCAACAAACCTACCCCTTTGCTCAGAAGCAGGAGGTCCCAAAGAGGCCCTGTAGTCCTCTGCCACCCTCACCCCAGCCCTCCTGAGGGCTCAGTGCTGGCTGGGCTCAGGCACAGAGCAGAAACCCTCCGGCCAGGCTGCTCGCTGGGAGAGGGGACCTCAGGGCTCGCTGTGCCAGGTGCCTGCTGGGCAGGGAGCTCAGGGGCTTTGGGTCACCTGGCCCAGCCCCCGTTAGGAGTGGGTTCCTTCCCAGGCTCCCAGCCCAGCAGGCCGCTGCTTACTGCCCTGCACCCCAGGGCACAGGTTCCCTCACTTGCTCTGGCCCTGGCAGGTCCCAGGACTCATGTCCCACCCTCCCATCTCCTTCAAGCCCCCACTTGGTGAGGCTGGGGCCTCAAGGCTGTTTTGGGTCCAGAGATGTCATGTGCAAGGGCTCCCCCCACCGCGGCTGCCTTCCAGCCCTGCCCACCACGCTGTGGCCCTGGCGGAGCCTGCCACGAGAGCCCTCTGCCCACTCACTGCACCTGTGCACCAGCCGTCCACTGTCTGGGGTGCACAGGGGGGCACACCTGCAGGCCTACAGACCAGGGCAGTGGGTGTGGCCCATGCACCCAAGTGGGCACTAGGATAGGTGGGCCCCCAAACAGGTGGGCACCAGGATAGGTCGGCACACAGACATTCCTGGAGACACATGGCTCAGGACAGGTGCTGTGACCTCACCTGATGCCCAGCTCTGGCTCCTCCAGCTGTGGTCACGCTCACCTGGGAACAGGCCCACTCACGGGTGGTGACCCCAGAATCAATGCCCAGAGCCTCCCAGCACCCTGGGAACAGACTCCTCAAAGCCTCCCAGCTGCCCACCCACCCCACCAGATCTGAGCCTGTGGTTGGAGGAATGAGCAGGTGGCCCAGGTTGAGCACAGGGAGGCCACGCGCCCCTCGGCCCCTGGGTGCGCCTCTGCGTCCAGAGCGGCTGGCCTTGAGGGAGGAAGCCCTAGGAGGGTGGGCCGTTGGGTCAGACCCTGCCTGGCTGCAGGTCCACAGGCCCCAGCAGCCCCAGGACAGCCCCTGGCTTGCAGCCTGGCCGGTCCCCAGGAGGCAGCCTCACCCCTGGGCTCGTGCCCCTGCTCGCGCAGTCCCAGGCGGAAGTGCCCTGAGTCAGGGCTGCCATGGCGGGTGTTGGCACCTCGCATCGAGGAGCGTGGGAACCAGGCTCACAGGTGGACCCCTGGGACCAGGCAGCTGAGAGGCTTCCCAGCCCTGCCTGCCCCCGACTCACCTGGGCCCTCCCACACCCTGCAGGCACTCCTCCCTCCCCACCAGGCTCTGGAGGCGGAGGCCGGCCCTGCCCTCGGGATCCCAGACTGGGGTGGGGGTGCGGAAACCAGGCTGGACCGTGGGACCTTGCTGCCCAGCAACTGGCAGTGCTGTCCCAGATCAAGGCCTGGGTCCCCTCGGGCCCCCACTAGTCTCTGCCCAGAGCCTATGGGACTTTGAGGCTGGCATTCGCACGTCCCACACCAGTGGGGGGAGGGAAGCCTGAGGCCCCAGCTGTGGGTCCTGGCCAACCATGTGCCCTGGGGAGCACATCGGCCCCTTTCTCCAGAATGGGGGGGCACAGGCTCCTGGCCCCCGAGTGCCAGGGGAGGGGTCACTGGGTGGCAGACGGCAGGCCCCAGCTGGACGTCACTGTCCCAGTGGCCAGCCATGCACTTGGCAGGAAGCCCCAACCCTGGGGGCAGGGCCGGTGCCTCCCTCTCCCTGTGGCTGCTGCCCGCCCAGGGCAGGTGGTCAGGTGAGGGCTCCGGGACGCTAGAGTGGACAGGAGGAGACGGGCAGGCCTCCATGCCAGGCCCTCCCATGGACGGGGAGCCCAGGGCAGAGGGCGGGTACAGCCAGCGGGTTTTCCAGAACCGGCTTTTCCAGCCCTGGCGGGGGCAGGGCCTCCCAGGGCCCCATGGGGTGGCAGCAAGGCCCCTCGGTGGCGGCGTGGGAAAACCGGCACCGGTGGTTCCCGAGGGTGGGGCCAGGTCCTCACGGAGGGCACGTTAGTCTGCCCGGTGGTGACTCAGCATGAGTTGGCCGGCCTCGCCTGGGCGTGCGCACTGGGCCCAGGTCCTGGGAAGGCCAGTGGACCCCATGCAGGGGACTTGGGGCACGTGGACCCCCACTCTCCTGCGGCTGTGCTGTCCCTCCCACACCTACTGGCTCTGTCCCTTCACGCAGCCTGCACGGAGCAGAGAGTGGCCCTGTGGTCACCAGCCCTAGGGCAGCAGCTGGAAGGCTTCCTGGGGGAGAGATGGGAGCTAGGGTCAGAGAGAGGGAGAGTCGTACCTCCCCACCCCTGCCTGGGCACCCCCCCACCGTCCACGGCCACCAGTCCAGGCCCCTGGCCCTGCGGGGGCTGCCTCGCTAGAGGTGAGTCCTGCAACACATGCATGGTGTCGAAAGGCCCGTGGGAAAAGGGCATGTGGGGCCCGACTGGTGCTGCCTGACGTAGGCACGCCCCGGGGCTCCAGGGCCTTGTGGCCACCTGCCTGTGACAATCTTGCCATCCTGGACATGTGCCGGGCTCGCCCCAGCCTCGAGTCAGGAAGGAGCCCAGCATGACCAGGTGACCACAGATCTTGGCTTCCTTTTCCTGTTACCATGCACGGGTGGCCTGGGACCCCCTCGTCCTCCACATGCTGCTCTGACATCTCCCTGGGACCTACGGTGCCTGTCCTGGACCTGGGTCTCAGTGGACACCTGGTGCCTTTGCCCTGGGACTCCTGGGGCTCAGACCCATCCCCTCGTCCAGCAGTGACAGCTGGAGGGCCACGTGTGTCACCCTCAGTGTCAGGACACCTGAGTGCAGGCTGGTCCTGGCCGGTCCTGGCCTCCCTGTTCCCACCCTCAAGGTCATGGTGAGGTTGGCAGGGCTGAGCTAAGCCCCACACAGGACAGTCACGCTCAAAACCACCCAGAGGGCATTGGAACCTGTTGCATGTCCCAGATAAGGTCCCCACATGAAGCCAAAGAGGCTGCACTCCTGAGCCACGCAGGCTGCAAGGCCACACCTGCTCCACAGCAGTGGCAGGCATCGGGTGGCATCGAGGAACGCAGGTGTTGAGATGGACGGGCTGGCCCTTTAAGGCAGGGCCCCACGTCTGGCACCCATGCTGGGGTGGCCCAAGGGTACCCAGGCCTGGCGCTGCCCCGCGAGCTCTGAGGCAGGGAAGGCAGCTGGGCTGAGAATCCCCCAGCATCCTGGGAGACGGAAGAGCTGCCCAGGGCCCGTGAGAAGCTCATGGAGTCAGGGAGGGTTCCTGGGAGGGGGTGCAGCCCGAGCCCCGCAGGACCACGGGAAGGGGTCCCTTGTCTGCGTGGAGCCTCCTGGCCAGACCCAGAGCACCAGGAGGGAGCACAGGGCTGGGGGGCTACAGGGAAGAAGCCCCACCCAGGCCTCAGCCCCCCCCAGGCCCGAGACTGTGACGAGTCCCCAACGGTCTCCAAGGACACGGGGCAGCAGTGCGTGCAGCTCAGTGGCCACCAGGAGGCCCCAGCAGCACAGGTGAGGGCACCCAGGGGATCAGGGGCCTCAGGGGCCTAAGATGGGTCCTCCCCAGGGAGGGCGGGGGACAGCAGGCAGAAAGTGCTTGCGGCTGGGACTTCTGTGCATGGCAGGCCGTCGCCCTGGAGGCCAGGACGTTTGGGCCCTCGGTGCCCCCTTGGGGTGCCACCACCCTCCCTCTGGTGGGCCCTGCTGGCTGCAGCGCTGCTCAGGCCGCACAGGGTGAGCACCAGCTGACACCAGATGTCTGCCCGCCCAGGGAAGGTCACAGCAGCCTCAGGTTCCCTGTTTTTGAAACTAGAAAGAGGCCTTCTTCCCCTCCATGGAGGGTGCAGGCCACCCAGAGACAGGGAAGCTGCACTAGAGCGGGGCTGTGCTCGCCGTGGGTGCTGCAGCACCTACCCTCTGGGGAGAGGGGCTGGCGGGGGGCGGGCGGCCGGATCCCCAGGCGCCTGGCTCTTCTCCGTGGTAGGGCAGGGATGGGAGTTAAGGGCACAGAAGTGGGACCCCCTATCCCCCTGCTTCTTGGGACCCCCTGTGGGGTCAGCCAGAGCCAGGGTGGGAGGACAGGAAGAGTCTGTCACCCAGAGTTGCTGGCAGAGCACACCGGAGTTGGGGGACCGAGGCTCGAGATGGTGCCGCGACCTCAGGCCCCCACCCACGCCTGCACACGCAAGCCCGGCCCAGGCCGGAGCCCCAGGACACAACAGCACACGCTGGCCTCTGCAGGACCCCAGGCCCCGCCAGGGAGCTCCAGTCCTGCCCCCCACCCCAAGCAGCCCCTCTTGCCCCTTTGAGGTCTGGGGCAGAGCACAGGCCACCCACACAGTAGCAGGGCATATGACAGCCGCTGTCCCTCCCCAGCAGCTCTCAGCTCTGCACACTGGTGGGGGCGAGGAGTGGGGTGCATGAGCCTTGCCCCCCTGGGCCTCTGGGTGCAGAACCCAGCCTCTGAGGCCCCTCCCGGGGGCTTCCACTCACACTGGGCCCTGGGCAGCAGACGGACGTCTGGTGTGACAGGGCTGCAGAGCAAGATCTGGGGCCAGACGGGCTGGGGGAGGCAGGGAAGCCAGACGGGGGTCACGGCCTCCCGGGCTCCAGGGAGGAGCAGGGGTCTTGGGGGAGGGCGCAGGGGGGGCTCGGCCATTCACACCCGGGCTGCAGTTAATCTGGAGCCATCTGCAGAGAAATGTTTGCCAAGCAAATTACGAGGGTCAACAGGGAAGGGGAGGACGCTTCTCCCACCTGCTGGCCAGTGCTCCCGCAGCCACAGCGGCCCTCAGCCCTGCAGTGACCCCTTGGCGGCTGCACCCAGCCTGTCTGCCCCGTGCTGTCAGTGGGGGGCCCCTCGCAGGGCCAGGAGGAACCCCCTCCCTCGCCTCCTGTGGCACCCTGGGCCCCGTGGCCCCCGGGGGCCCCACCCCTCCTGGTGCTGGCGGATTTCGAAACCGTTTGTTGGCAGTGGGCTTATCTGCTCATCTGCTCATCGCCCAAATGGGCCTCCCCCGCCCTGCCCTCTGGTTCTCAGGCCCCCGGAGCTCTAATCGGCAGATCTCCCGCCCAGAATATGTTTCCCAGGGACCTTTGAGCCCCAAGAACAGTCCAAGGTGTGAGTTCCCCAGGGAGGGACCCAGGCCAGCACCAAAGCCTCTTGGCCCTGCCCTCTGCCTTCTCCATGGGTTGGGGGGGGGCGGAGGCTGGGCATCTGGAGGCAACAGTGAGGGGGCTCATGGCTATATGTGGCAGTGGCGGCCACCAAGCCCCGTTCCTGGGACAGTCCCAGGACCTGTTGTCATCCTCGATTGACAGGTGACGAGGTCACCAGAGTCAGGGTGTGAGGGAGCTCAGGGGACTCTGGGACCACCCACCAAGGACGCAGTTGCCCCAGGATGGGGGTTCTGTGGGGTTCCGTGTGCTCTGAGAACCACAAGGCAAGAGGTAGTGGCCGGAGAGGACTGAGAAGAGGGTGCAAGAAGCCAGGGTCCTGGGGCAACAGGGCCCCCTAGACGCGAAAATACTTGGATAGAGGAAGAAGTCAAGAGCTCAGGGAAGCAGGAGGGAGCTGCCAGACAGTGCCCTGGGCAGGGTGGGGGCCACATGCCCACGAGCTGAGGGCTCAGGGTGGCCACTTCTATCTAGGGCTCCAGCTGGTTGGAGGCAGCAGACCTGCCCGGGACGCTGGCTGCACTGGGCAGTGGCACCCAGCCGCGGCTGGGGGGTCCAGGTGGGCGTGCTGCCCCATTTCTGCTGCTGCACCTGCTGTGGCAACGTCTTCTGGGGGGGCTCCCACCAGGCCACATCGCCACCCACTTCTGGAAGGTCCTGGAGGGCACTCCCAGCCCCTGTGAGCCGACCAAGCCCCCTGCCAGTGGCACGGACTCCTTCATCTGTTTAGTGCCATCCTGAGCCCCTCCCCAAGCCCGCAAGCCACCAGGGATGCTGAGGCCGCTGTCAGGGAAGACAGGGCTTCCAGACGGTCAGGATGCTTGGACCTTGCTGGGCTGGCACATGGGGGCCTCCATCACCCCCGTCAGGGCTGCGTGGCCCCCGTGGGAGAGGCTGCAGCACCCAGAACCCTGCTGGAGGCACTGGGCACCAGCCACCACCAGCCTCCGCACTTGTGTGTGCTGGCATCTCCATCCTGGCATCTGCCTGGAGGTAGCTGCTGCTGTCCCTGCTTCGGAGGAAGCTCAGTCCTAGGTGGCCACTGACTTAGGGGGTCCCAGGGTGCTGTGCCAGCTGGGGGCCCCCTGGGACTCCCGCAAGCGGCTGGCCTGGCCCTGGACTTCTACTCGCAGTTGCTGTCCCCTGCCCCCTCCCTGCTCACCCCCCGGGGAATGCGCCCCTCCCCTCACTCACATCCCTTTCCTCTCCTTCCTGCCTGGAGCGGAAACCAGCTCAGATTTGGCCGAGTAGCCCAGGCAGAAGCCTCCGGCAGCAGGGGCCTGGGAACCAGGGAGGAGCAGCTGCCTCAGCCCAGGGTGAGAAGCACCTGCAGGCCCCAGGTGCGTAGACCCGGGTGCGAGGCCATTTCGCAGGTGGGGAGAGCCCACGTCGTCAGCCGGCTCTCCACTCCTGCTGGGCCTGAGCCTGAGGGTCAGGGTGAGAAGAGCCAGCAGGACCACAAGGGGGTCAGGACCCTCGGGGCTGGGCTGCTGCTTCTGGGAGGGGGACCCCGGCTCCATGTGAGGTCTTGGGGAGGCAGCCTCGACCACACTCTTCCCACCTGCCAGGACTAAGAGCCCAGTGCGGCTGCGTTCTGGAGACGCTGCTCCTGGCTGAAGCGGGCACCGCCGCGGCCCTGGACACATGGAAGGAGGCAGAGTCGCAGAGACCACGGCAGGGCCTGGTTAGGTTTGGCCGGCTCTACCCCCCCGCCACGTCCAGGCCCAGGGTGTGATCCCTGCCTTCTCACGTCCCCTCTGCCACCCGAATGGGGCTCTCCCGGGCTCTGAGGTGCCTCCGTCCAAAGCCTGGGAACCCGTGGGGGTCAGGCTCCCTGCTGGGCCCACCACAGCGCAGGTGCTGGCAGCAAGCCTGGGACTCGGGGTCTGACCCCAAAGTGCCTTCCTAGCCCCAGCGCAGGTCAGCCAGTATCGGGCCTCTTCCCAGGGAGGGGACAGACACTGGGCTGACAGGGAGAGCTGTGGTCCCTGGTGCCAGGCCATGCCCCCCAGCGACCAGCCCGGCGGCCAGGAGCCGCCAGTCCCAGTGATTGTCTGCAGCAGTTCCTGCCTGGGGCGTCCTTCCTCCACTCAGGCCAACCGCTGGCCGGAGCTGAGTGTTTGTTATTTGATCTCTATCCTCTCTCGGTCCTTCTACCAGGTGTCTGGGCTGCTGGGAAGAAACACTCTCCTCTTTCCCACGCTCCCCGACACATTTTAATGAATTAGCTGGAAGCCCCGCCCCCACTGCCCACAGCCTGCCCACCCCTGCTCAGTTCCTTTAAGGTGGCCGCAGGCCCCGGCCAGCTCTGGCCAGCTGCCCCTTCTGTGCTATGCTCCCTAGGCCCTCCCAGGACGCCCGTCCGCCCAGCCCAGGCATCCCTCCCCACACTGTCCCTGCTCTCGAGCCTCCAGGGCAGGAAAGGACCCTATGCCTGAAGGGAGAGGGGCCCACATCACTGGGGGGTCAGTGGCAGGCAGGGTCCCCCGGGGCCAGCATCCTCAGGCCCAGGCCCAGGAGGAAGGCCGGGGCCTGGCCTCATGGTAACGGTTGGGACTGTCACCCCAGGTCCCCAGTCAGGAGCTCACGATAGCAGGAGGTGACAACAACCCCAAGAGATGCCACCAAACCCTGGAGAGGGGCCTGGCTCACGATGGGTCCCAGCCCTCCCACCCTCCTACAGCCCTGGGAACAAATGTGCACCTTTTGGATGTGCCTTCAGCAAACGCCCCCAGGCCATCCTCAAATAGGTCAGCTTCGGGGATACAGGGTGTGGCCTAGAGTAACTCTGAGCTAAATTGCCCTTCACAGCCACAGGGGAAGACCCCGAGCCCAGGCGTCCCCATGGACAGCATGGCCCTCAGTGAGCCCAGGCATAGGGCTCGGGTCACAGCCGTGCAGCGGTGGCAGGCCCGGCCACGTGTCTGACCCCACTCTGGGCCAGGGCAGACCAGTGACCCTGGCTAGGCTCCCACCCGGGCAGCGCCACCACAGCAGTCATGCAGTCCCTGCCAGGGGCGCCCGCGCCGCCGGCCCTCGCTAGGAGCCGCTGCCGATTTCACGGCCCTGTGGCAGGGCCTCGAGTTCCCACAGTGAGTTCACACGGGGCCTCTTTGTCTGCCCGCCCGTCACGGATGTCGGCGGGACTCTCCCAGGCTCTGCTCCCGGCCCGGCCTGCAGTGTCTCCAGGCCAGGCTGGAGCCCACCTGGGCTGGAGCCATCTTCCAGGGGACAGCCCTGTGCCTGCCGAGAGCGAGGGCTCCACCCACCCCTGGCCGTGTCCACCGCCTCCGGCCAGTCTAGCATGGCTGGGCCCTGGACAGATGCACAAAACACAACTGACCAGGATGGAGCTGTTGCCACCTGTTTGGGGCACCCTCCTCCAACCAGCCCTGTCTTGGACGGTGTTCATCGAGGCGGCCAGCACCCAGGAACAGTAGGAGAGGGAGACTGGTGGTGCTGTCCCTACCTGGGCCTGGGCACCACAACCCCCATCTCTGCTCTGTTGGGGGCTGCTCTGTGACACAAGCGTCCCCACCTCAGCCTCAACATTTCCACCTGCACATTGGGGAGAACCCTCAGCCCTCCCCCAAGAGCTCCTGGGAGAGCCGGTGAGACCCAGAGGAGCCGTTCTGGGCAGAACCAGCCGGACCTCAGGCCCTGGGAAGCCCAGAGCAAGCTCCAAGCTGCCCTCTCAGGGGACTCAGTTTCCCAGCCTTCAGGAGGAGCCAGGGGAGCGTGGCCTTGCTAGAGCCAGCCAGGAGGGCCAGTCCCGGAGTGGGCTTGCCCAGTTTTTCCTGCCAGTTTGGCTGTGACCCCTCCCAGAGCACAGAGCAGGGTGGGGTACACCCACATGGGTAGCCGCTCGGTGGGGCATGGAGCAGACACCCACAGGAGCCCTGCAGCAGTGGCAGGAGCACCCCCAGGCAAGGGCTGGCAGGGTGGTCTCCCCCACCGCCCAGGAGCTGCTTGCTCGGAATTCCCGGCCTGGCTTCAGAAGGAATTCTGGCTTCAGAAGGAATTCAAGCCCCGGCGTGCCCGGCCTCCTGCTCTGCTGGGTCTGAGAATAATTCCGCCCTAATTTCCAGCGACCACAGCCGGGCTGCAAACTGTAAAATCCTAAGGAGGAAATGTGGTCCTGCCTCCCACTGCTAATGCCTTGCCGTCAATTGTTAGAGTGATCAATTAAAAAAATGGGTTTTACAGTTTGGAAATGAGTCATTTGAGAATCCCTTGCAAGGCAGTCCTCAGTGCCTTACCTGGCACTGCGCACCTGGCTGGGTATGTGCCCGTCCATGCTGAAGGGGGTGGGCTGTAGAGGAGGCAGGGTCCGAGGTCAACGACCAACTGACCGACCCACTGTGAACCCCCCAGCCCTGGGCTTCACCTGGAGAGGAGCAGGACCTCAGGGCAGGCTTGGGGGCTCCCCATGTCAGTACGGTTGGGAGCAAACAAGGCTGAGCCAGGCTGCCAGAGAAGCTGCCCTCGCGCGGGAAAGACCCACTCCCGAGCTGTTGGTGGAGTTGTCACCTGCGTGGACGGTGAGCCTGCAGGAACGGGCTGGACGGGTCTCGCCCCGCGCGCTTCTCGCCTCAGAGAGATCTCTGCCATGGCCCTTGGGTCTGAGATGCCCGCAAACCCCCACCCAGGAGAGGCGGCCCTCGGTCCCACCTCGGGGACGCGCTTAGGGCCGGAGCCGGCCTAGGTCTGGCTGCGCAGGGAGCTTGGAATTCCCCGGTGGTCGGAGGGGGAGTGGGCGGTACGATGGTGGCGGAGAGATGCAGAGGGCTCGGGTGCGCTCGGGCGGCGGCGGCTGTACTAGGACCCCCGGTGGCCACCTGGCCGCCCCCCCTTAGCTCGGCCAGGGACCAGCGCCCCCTGCCGCGAAACGCGCCGCCGCCGGAGCACGCCCCCGACACGCCCCGCCCCGGCACCGCCCACTCCCCGCACCCACGTGGGTTCAACCCAATCAGCCGGCAGCCGGCGCGCGCGTCACGGGCGCCCTATTGTTATGCAAATATAAGGAAGGTAAAAGGCGCCCGGGCACAGCGGGCGAGCTAGTGCAGCGGCGCGTGGGGGGGCGCGTGGAAACCGCAGCCGAAGTGAGCAGGGACCGCGACCGCGCGGGACCGCAGCCCCCGGCCGGGCCCGGCCCCCGAGAGCGCAGCGTCCACCCCCGTCGCCCACCTGGGCGCGGCTGGATGCAGCGGGGGCCCCGCGGCGGCGGCCCCCGGCCCCGAGCGCCCGGAGCGCCCAGGGGCGGCGTGCGGGGCCTGGGGGCGCCGAGCCTTCCATGCGCCGAGGCGCGCCCCGAGACAGCCGGGGGCCGTCGCCGCAGCCGCCGCCCGCGCTGAGCCCCGGCCCGGCCTGCGGCCCGCGCCGGGCGGCAGCATGAGCCAGGCCGAGCTGTCCACCTGCTCGGCGCCCCAGACGCAGCGCATCTTCCAGGAGGCCGTGCGCAAGGGCAACACGCAGGAGCTGCAGTCGCTGTTGCAGAACATGACCAACTGCGAATTCAACGTGAACTCGTTCGGGCCCGAGGGTCAGACGGCGCTGCACCAGTCGGTCATCGACGGCAACCTGGAGCTTGTGAAGCTGCTGGTCAAGTTCGGCGCCGACATCCGCCTGGCCAACCGCGACGGCTGGAGTGCGCTGCACATCGCCGCGTTCGGCGGCCACCAGGACATCGTGCTTTATCTCATCACCAAGGCCAAGTACGCGGCCAGCGGCCGGTGATGCCCGCCGGGGCCCTGGACTGCGGCCCGTGCCCGCGTCGTCTCTGCTGTACTTCCCGCCAACTACCTCGGAGTGCGCCAGGGTCGCCGGCCCCGCCAGGAGTCCCGCGCCGGGCCCTCGGCGCCCGCCCGCAGCCACGGCGAGGACGGCGCGCGTCCGCGGCCCCGGGCCCGGCATCTTCGCCGGCCGAGCGCCTCCCCGCGGCCGCCCGGGCAGCCCGGCCACGCCGGACGCCTTCCCACGGCCCCCGCCCCGCCGCCCCGCGGGTGGGGGCGGGGCGCAGGCTCCAGCTCCGTTTGAAATTTGAGTCTCGCCACTAGCAAGGTCGGAATCTCGAGATACCGGATCCTCCACTCCAAATGTTTTCTCCCGAAGGCGGACGCGGCGGCGGCGACGGCGGACTCGGGGACCCGCCGCCGGGGGAGCAGCCGCCCTGCGCGCGCGGAGACGCGCTCCTGCTCTTGGTGTTCTCACTATTTATCTTGTGTGTGTATATTTGTGGGTGAAGTTTGTGCGCCTGTCTTTTTTGTTCGGAAAATATTGTGCGTGGTTAATGTGGTTACGGGGGAAAGATGCATTTTTTTCTAGTCTTAAAACTAAAAACTTGAGTCTACCATTTCTTGGTTGCACTGAAAACGCCACCCAGCCCGAAGGTTCTCCCGTGGTCCCTGTCCCCCACCCACCCTGCTCCGGGTCTCTCCCCTCCTCGCCTCCCCCAGGTCCTCTCCCTCTCCCCTCCTCTCCCCCGTTCTGCTGGAGTTTTGGAAGCTCCAGGGCCTCCCCTCCCCCACCCCCATCCCCGTCCCCGCCCTGCGAGAGGCCACCGGGCCCCAAACCGGCTGGTTCTGCGAAGTTTCCGCGGGCGCCGGGGGCCCGCTGGCGTCGTGGGGGTACCAGGGGACGCTGCCTTTGCTAGTGCGTTCTATCGTTGGTAACAGTCGGTTGCACACTTTTTTAAAAAGTAAATGGATTTGCCACGATTAAATGTCATAACATTTATGACAGAATATGAAATATTAACATATTTTAAGCCAAGATTTAGGTGTATGTTTTGAATCTTGGTTATAAACCCAATTTTAAAGGGCGTCGTCGTATCCAGCGTTGTGAAGGCAACAGAGTGTACCCATATTTATATTTTTATAAAATACCTATAAGACTGTGAATCTCTTGTGCTAATTGCTGAGCGAACTGAAGGACCGTTTGACCCTCGTCAGCCTCCCGGAGCTTGGGGGACTCGATTCGAATCCCAAAGTCCTGCTGTGGGGGAGGGGCTGCGCCGGGACCTGGGCCGGGGGAGGGGCTCCTGCGTCACTTTCTGTCCTGAAAGGCGCCCTTCCTGGTTTCTGTGGTTCCAATTTTCTATGCAATCCCACACCCCTCGTTGTTTTGATCCTGACAAATAAAAGGGAGGCTGAATTATTCAAATTTAAATGAGGTTTCCCCTTCGTAGAAGTGCTGCTGACCCTTCGTGCAAAAATGGGGAGCACTTGAGGACACAGGTGGGTGGAGGCCCTTTGTGCGTGGCTGGTCACACTCGCAGTCATCTGTGGCTTTTTGTAAAACTGTGTGTGAGAAGAATATATTGATAATGTCAGTGAAACAAGCAGACATTGAAACTGAGGCACAGATTACTCCAAAAGGAGTTCTTCTGTATATTTTTTCTAGATGCAAATACCTTTTTAATTATGTTAATTAATGTTAAGAGTTTCTAGGCTTATATCAAAGCTGTGTATGGGTCACGGTATGATCACTTCTAACTGGATAAGTCTGTGCAGCACATTCCTGAGTGTACGATATAGACTTGTAGCCCAGCATGAAAAATTTATAAATAAATTTTTCATTGGTCTTTTTATATTAAGAAAGTTTTTTGGTCCTTCTTGGTCTTGGCACGAGTGACTTGTAGAACACCCTTTGGGGATGAGGCTGCAACATGCTGTCTGTGGGTGATGTCTACACAATGCTGGGCTTGTGCTCACCTGGAGACAGAGCCGGGTAAACTGGCTCCAACCCGTGCGACTGCCAGATCCAACTTGGCTGTGTACAGGACTTGTGAGGACCCAGGGCTGCCCCAGCCACCTGGAGCACGCCAAGAGCTGGTGTCATAGCCTGTTTTCTCCATTCTCTGGGAAAGTAGCTGAGATCTCTGCGGAAAGTCCTGCTGGAAGCTCTCCTCACTGTGCACCCAGCCTGAGACACTGAGGTCCTCTGAGGGACCAGGTCCTTCTCCCATGCTGCCGTGGGTCTATGCAGGATGGAGATGTGCACCTGATACACAGAAGGGGTATCTTTTAAATTTGGGGGAAACATAGTTGCTTATGCCTGAGGAGCAAAAGGCGGCCCCTGGAGGTGCGTAGGAGCCCTGGAGGCCAGTGCAGGCCCTGAGCTAGACCTGAGCATTCCCACTTGCCAGGAGAGCGGAGCAGGTGTCTGTTTCGGGACCTAAGGGAAAGGAGCCGAGACTTGTGGCCCACTCCCTGGGGCCATGCCTGGGAGGTGCAGGGGAGGACTCCTGCCCCCAGCAGTAGCAGCCTGCAGAGAGAATGTGGAGAAAGGCGGACTGAGTTGCAAGGTAAGGACCTCCCGTGCTGCTTGCAGAGCACCCATCAGTGCCTAAACTCTGTCCCAGCGGAAGCTGCACCCCTGCCCAGCCGAGCTCTTCATGCTGGTGCTTTGCATCTCCTCCCTCTTCTACCCTAGATGGTTTTCCAGGCGCACCTTCAGTGGGTTAAACAGGCATTTCCTGTCCCACAGAACCGGCTAGGAGACTTATAAGACTGTGCCCAACCCCCTGCAGCAGGCCTTGGGAGGTCCTGCCCTGGGCCAGCTCCGGGAGGCCCAGCCAGGAAAAGTGGCTTCAGGAACTTGGGCGTTATCGGAGCATCTGAAGAATTAGGCCAAGGCATTATCTGGTGACCAGGGTGTGCTGGCCATGCTGCCATTTCCCATCCCAGCACCCCTACATGGAAGCTGCCTGAAAAGCCAAAGGTGTATTTGTTCTTGGTGTTAGTCTGCAGGTGGGTGAGGCCCCAGCCAGTGGCTGCCCCTGCAGTATCCCTGACATTTTCCCACTGTGGAGAGGCATGGCCTGGCACTATGGGCTTCTCAGGCACATGGCTGCCACCCCAGGGGACGATTTACAGCTCCCTTAGGGTCTCTCTTCTGATGGAGAAAGGCCTTGTGCTGCTCTCTGGGGAGACAGTTTTCCCTCCAGTGTGAACAAAAGGAGGCTGAGCCAGGTGCCTTTGCTGCTGGGAGCTGCTTTCTTCCCAGGTATTGTGTGCCCTGACAGGTCTGGGGTGTGGCCAAGGACACATAGCCTCCCTTCTTCACCAGGCAGGGCCCTAGGAGGCAGGTAGACACACACTGGGAAACCACAATAGTCCTGCCACCTCATGGCAGAGTTATAAAGGAAATCCCAGCTGGGAGGGCCCGGGGGTCGAGAGGAGAGGAGGACAGGCTGGGGATGCTGGGCACCGCCCACGGTCTTGTCCCTGGGGGAGACCCTGAGCAGCACATTCCTAGAACGTGCAACTCCGTGGAGCAGGAGGCCGGCTGATCAGTGTGGGCCGAGAATGGCACATGCGTGCCTTTGTGCAAAGGCAGAGGAGGAAGGCCCTACACTCTGGATGTGTCCAGGTCAGAGCTGCTGTGCACTGCACAGCCCATGTCCCTCAGTCCAGTGGGCAGTGCCGGCTCTTCCTGCAGGAGCTCTGTGTGCACCGAATTGTTCACTGTGGTGGGTGTTAGCAAGTACTGGCAGATATTGGCCAATGAGCTTGCTGGGGGGGTCCCTGCCACTCCGCCCCAGGCAGGCCCCTTTGTGGCCAGGGCAAGAAAGAAGGCATAGGTGACCCAGCCTGCACACTCTGCCCTGCCTCCCCCATCTGCAGGTGTGCGCTGGAAGCCAGGAAGCACGGAAGAGACCCAGGGTGGAGGGGGCCGCAGGCAGAGGACTGGACCACTGGGAACCCCTGAGAGAAAGGAGACAGACCAGGCAAGGTCAGGGCCTGCCCCACTTCCTTGCCAGGAGGGAGCTGGGCTCCCATCCAACTGTCCAACTGTCTGTCTCTCCGATCTGACCTCCGCTGGACGCAGGAAGCATTTACTGCTGGAACCGACGGACGCAGACGCTGTAGAGAGACCAGGAAATGCAGGAGGATGATCAGCCAGAAAGAGCCAGGACGCAGCTGGCCAGAGGAGGGAGGGCAGGATTTAGAAGCCAGGAGACCAGGTGCAGAGAGGGAAGGGAAAGAAGGTGCTGCCTGCTGGGGTCTGTCCCCCAGAGGCCTTGCAGCTCAGCACAGGGAAGGACTGAAGCGCCTGCACAGTGCACAGACTGCCCTCTGACCTCGAGGAAGGCCAGCTGCCTCCTAATGCCCAGCAGAGGTTGCCGCGAGGAGACCACATCCACCTGGGCCTTGAAGGCCAGGAAAGGAGTCCCAGATAGCTGGGGAACAAAGGCTGAGACAGAATGTGAGGGCGCTGGCCTAACATCTCAACTGCTCCTTCCCCCGCCAGCGCCAGCACAGACCCTCCTGGGGCTTGGGGGTTCCCGGGAGGCCGCCCCCCCACCTCCCGCACACTCCGTCCCCACCAGCCCTGCCGGCTACCCTCCCTCCGCACTACCCCCCATCCAGCGCTTTCTTCTGCTTGGCTGTCCTTCCAACCGACCGTCCCTCCGCGGGTCCGTCTGTCGGTCTTTCTTCTCCCGCCCCTCCAAAGCCGTGGCCCCATTCATTCCCGAGGCCTCTGCCCTTTCCTCCGCGCCGTCCCACTCGGCGAGCAGCTGCTATGCTAATGAGGGCGGGGGACGGCGGGGGAGTCTGGGGGGAGGGAGCTGGGCAGTGGGGGGCACGCCAGGGGTGGGGGCCGGGTGCCCACAAAGCTCGATCTTTGCATTCAAACCAGCCGGGGCCATGGGGGCCCGACCACGCCTGGCGGGGCGGACCGGGAAGGCGCCCGAGGCCGCGAGGGGCGAGGCTGCCCCCGCCCTTGGCTCGGAGGCCGCGCACCCACTCCCCCGCGCGGTATGAGGGGCGGCGACCAGCTGTCGTCTGTTCTGGGGTCGCGGCCTGGGACCGGCGGCTCGTTCCGAAGGACTCCGCCCCGCTGCCCAGACGCCGCTGCGCGTGGGGCTTGAGCGCGCCCCGCGCGGGTGGGCTGGAGGCCGGAGCGGAGGGACGGACGCCAGGCAACCCCGCCCGCCCTGGCCTGCGTGGCTGATCACGTAGGGAGCCACAGACCGGAGCCCACCTTCCAGGCGGCGTCTGAGGACTCCGGGCCCCCGCGAGCCGGGGAGGGGGCGGGGCCCCCCCGAAGAGGACAGAGGAGGGGAGCGCCCGAGGCGCCCCCTGGCTCACGCCGCTCTGGGTCCACGCCAGAGGGGTGGGGGCAGGGGCGCGTGTGCTGGCTTTTTGGGTCCCAGATGCCCTCTTCCCTAGCCCCGGGCCCTGCCCAGACTCTGGCGACGTCGTCCCCCGGCCCGTGGCCGGCAATCCTCCCCCAGGTGCAGGAGCGCGTCCCCGACCGCTGGGCCGGCGCGCAGAGTCGACAGCGGGCGGGCTGTTGGCAGGGGCCCGGCGGGCTGGCTCGCCGTGCGTGGTCCTGGCTGTCCCGGGGACGCCGACCCGGGGGTGCGGGTGTGCTGCCGTCCTGTGGCCGCAGGCCGCACTGCGCCCTCGGGCCCGGTGCGCTCTCCCGTGCGTGGGCCGGCGGGTCGCGCGCGAGGTGCCCCCAGCCCCACCCGGCCCTGCTGGGGACGCTCGCGAACTGCAGTCCTCCGGCCAGCGTTATGCATCACCCCCGTGGGGTCCCAGCCACCCTGGACCCCAGCCCTCCTCCCGTGGGAGACGGGCGGGCAAGTGGGCATTTGGAGGTGCACCTTGCAGCGGGGAGGAGTCTTCATGAGCAAGTGAGGGGGGCGGAGGCGGGCCCTGCCCTGAGGAGCCTGCGCGGGGCCTGGCGGTACCACGGGGCGGGGGGAGGGGACAGAAAGTAAAGTCACACGGGAGTGGCCGGGGGAGGCAAGAGGCAGCTGGGCCCGCGAGGCCAGCTCCCGGCGACGGGGCTGTGGCGATGGAGCTGGCTTGATTGAGAGTACAGGACTGGGGGAAGGAGGGAGATGCGTCCCTGGTGGTCTAGTGACGGGGGTGGGAGGGGGAGTCAGAAAGGAGGAGAATAGCTTAGCGTCTGCCCAGGTCCAAGGAGGGTAACTCAGGAGGAATCCCCAGTGGTGTTGCTGAAGTCGGAACCCTGCCCTTTTGTGCGGGGTGGGCAAATGGGCTGGAAGGTCGGGGACATTTGGTGGAAGGAAGGGCTGGCGGAGGGGCCCATGTGGCACAGACTGTGCTGCCAGGTGGCCAGTGACAGCCATGCTCCTGCTGCCCAGCAGAGAGTGCTGGGAGACAGAGCCAGCCCCACCCTCTGCATGTGCCAGATGGAGCAGGGTGTACACACCTTAGCTGCTCCTGGCTTCTACGGTCCCCAGAAAGACACCCAAACCAGGGCCTGGAGAAGCTACCCCTTCGTGGTCCTCAACAATGAATAACTGGGGATGGTGTGCCGTTCCCCAGTTGATGGAAAGGGAAGGGAAGGACCATTCCAGGGCCCTGGGGCCTCAGAGAGTGGACAGTCAGCAGGACACAGTGTCCGTCACAGCCTGTGGACATGGTTCCCACATGTCACACTTCAGACAAGTAGGACACAGACCACTTCCGTCAGGACCACTGGGAGGGGTCACGGGGCTACTGGATCACCCCATGCAGCCTGCAGCAGCGTGGCAGAGAGGGCAGCAGTGGTCCCTGGAGGCCGGTGCGGGAATGGTAGGCTTCCCAAATCTCCCCACCCCTCTCCATTCCTACGGAAGTGGCCAGAGTCTGCAAGAGGAGAGCTCCCTTTGTTCAAACTCTTTCCTGCTCAGAGCCTGGAGACCTGGTCTACACTCGGCATGTGTCTCCTCCAGTGCATAAAACTCATCTCTGCAGGCGGTGAGCGCCTCTCAGTGCCCAGTGCCGTCTGGGGACAAGAACCCCCAGAGGAACCAAGCCCAAGATGTCCCATAAACTGTCCAAAGAGATACGACAAAATTCAAAACAGCAGTGGTATCGACAAGACAGAAGTGTATTTCTCACTCCCAGAGAAACTGGGGTAGGGTGGTCCCCGGCTGGTATGTGATGTTAGGGTCCAGGCTCCCTGGGCTTTGTGGATGGGCCTTTCGTTCACATGGCTCAAGACGGCAGCCCAGATCCGGATCCAGCGGGCAAGTCTGTGTCCAGCTGGGGAAAGGAGGCTCAGGCCCTGTGCTTCCAGGACACTTGCTAGAAGTTGTTCTGGCCACATTTGCTTGTATCCCTCGGCTAGAACCTAGTCACATGACGAAGCTCGCTGCAGACGAGACTGGGACAGGCAGTCTTTATTCTGTGCTATGTCCCCGGCTTAAAATGGGGCCATTGAGGAAGAAGGGCTGTGGATTTGGGGGAGGGGAGGGGTGGGGAGGGGGCTGTGCCTCCCCTACGCAGATGCGCCCAAAATTCCCAGACCCTGCAAAGCAGGGTCTGCGTTCTGTGCTCCAATCCACTCTTCTCTGCTGAGAACATACTCAGCTCTCTGGGTGTGGATTTCCACAGAAGAGCTTCCTAAGAGTTAAAACTGCCCAGCAAGGAGCTGAACAGGACGAGAGGTGGGGGCACACTAAGCACAGGGGTGGGGGGCAGCAAGTCCCCTGCTCAGGCGTCCCTGCAGCTGGCACTTTGTACCTGCACAGCCTCTGAGGAGAAAAATGACACGCAAGGTTCTGGCATTTTCTGACAGACGAAAGTGCTCACAGTTTGGTCACAAATAAACATTATGTTATAGATTAGCTGGACAACACAATGTCCCACAAGCATATGTGGCCATCAGGAAATTAAACACATTTCTGACCAGCCCGGGAAGCATCTTGCTCCTGGTAACCGGAGAGAACAGATGGGTCCACAGATCCAAACCCCCACTGCCCGTGGGGGTCCCTGTTCCTGGCTCTCCCAAGGGTACCGTGATGTCCCCCCACCTGAACCTACCTCTCCCTTGTCTTGGGGGAAAGTAGCCCAGCACTTTGAATTCCCAAGGTCACGCTGTCAGTAGAGGACTTTCTTGAGTCTCCCATCATTTCTCCTACGGGTTGTTTCCATTTTAATTGAGACTGGAAGAAAATCATTAGGTTCATTCATTCATATTCCTAAAAATCAACCTTACTGCGGTTTAATTTACATACAGTAAAATGTAAAATGCAGCCATCTAGAATGTGGTAAGTTTTTGGCTGGGTGCAGTGGCTCACGCCTGTAATCCTAGCACTCTGGGAGGCCGAGGCAGGAGGATTGCTTGAGGTCAGGAGTTCAAGACCAGCCTCAACAAGAGTGAGACCCCGTCTCTACTAAAAATAGAAAGAAATTAAGTGGGCAACTAAAAATAGAAAAATGAGCCAGGCATGGTGATGCGTGCCTATAGTCCCAGCTACTCAGGAGGCTAAGGCAGAAGGATCACTTGAGCCCAGGAGTCTGAGGTTGCTGTGAGCTGTGATGATGCCATGGCACTCCAGCCAGGGCAACAAACCAAAAAAAAAAAAAATTAAAAATCAAAATAAAATACCATTACAATGAGGCTGGGCGCGGTGGCTCACGCCTGTAATCCTAGCACTCTGGGAGGCCGAGGCGGGCGGATCGCTCAAGGTCAGGAGTTCGAAACCAGCCTGAGCAAGAGTGAGACCTGTCTCTACTATAAATAGAAAGAAAGAAGTTAATTGGCCAACTA
>CAUYRT010031462.1:0-25758 GCA_963574885.1 Lepilemur ruficaudatus
ACTATTCAGCTATAAGAAACAATGGTGATATGGCACCTCTTGTATTTTCCTGGATAGAGCTGGAACCCATTCTACTAAGTGAAGTATCCCAAGAATGGAAAAATAAGCACCACATGTACTCACCAGCAAATTGGTTTCACTGCTCAACACCTGAGTGCACATATAGGAATAACATTTATTGGACATTGGACAGATGGAAGGGGGGAGGAAGGGATGGGTATATACATGCATAATGTGTGTGATGTGCACCATCTGAGGAATGGACATGCTTGAAGCTCTGTCTGGGGGTGGAGGGGGAGCAAGGGCAACATACGTAACCTAAACATTTGTATCCCCATAATATGGAGAAATAAAAAAAAATTTGAAAATAATAAAAAATTAAAAAAAAAAGAAAAAGAAACACCACATGTACTCACCATCAAATTGGTATTAACTGATCAACATTTATGTGCATATATAGTAGTAACATTCATCATGTGTTGGGTCAGTGGGGGGGTGGAGGGGATGGGTATATTCACACCTAATGGGCGTGGTGGGCACTGTCTGGGGGATAGACACACTTGACGCTCTGACTTGAGTGGGGCACAAGCAATATATGTAACCTAAACATTTGTACCCCCATAATATGCTAAAATTAAAAAAAAGTACAAGTGAAGAAAGTGAGAATCACAAAGAAAGGAGCATTCTCAAACTTACACAGCAAGTCCTACCATTACCATCATCTAAATAAGTCCTCACAATTTTTTTTTTTTCAGAAAATAATGAACAGAAAAAAGAAATTCCTAGCTTTCGATTTACTCTGACCACGGTTCTCCAGAAGCAGACAGCTGTAGTCCACAAGATCCATTTCCTTTATTTTCACTTCCAAAGGTCTTCTTTCACAAAAGACTGAATTTATGATGGAGTTTCAGCTAATATTGGGCTTTGGGGGCATATTTTTTTTAAATAACAAGTGTTCAACAGGATGTGTCTATGCAACAGAGTCAATTCAGCAAGGGCCAAGTTGACCCATTGGCAATTTTTATGACAAATGTCTCATTTTTCACCACCGTCAGACCCCAGAAAATATGTTTTAATAACATTTGCAAGTTCTGCCACACCAGGGGCCAAGAGAAGCTACAATTTTGACTTCTTTGGCAGGTACCTCCCGCTGAGATCTAGAGACCTACTTTCACCTCCCTGGAGGGCTGTCTTTTTCCTGACTTTAATGTATTGGCCTCATGTGTACAACAGCTTGAAAACATTACAGAGGTACCCAGCCAGGAAGACGTCCCAAAGACATGCTCCAGCTTTAGAAGACAGCAAATAAAGACCCCGAATGCCCCACAGAGACAATCACCTGCAAAAGTCTACTTCTTAAAAGGAAGTCAAAGTTCAGGCCCTCCTGCATTATACTAGTAGGTCAGATTGCAAGACTGCAACTTCACAAGCCTCAAGCATAGGAGCTGGGATTGTATTAACTGTTTGGTATGATATAATGCTATGACCTCAGATTCATAGAGGACAAAATTCTATTTCTGCATCTAGGGTGGCAGTTCCATCTACCATAGTAGTTTTCGACAGGGATGATTTTACCCCATGGGGGACATTTGGCAATGGCTAGGGATATTTTTGGTTATCACAGCTGGGAATGAGGGTACTATTAGCATCTACTGGTAGAGGCCAGCGGTACTGCTAAATATCCTACAATGCACGGGACGTCTCTCTATAACGAAGAAGTATCTGGTTCAAAATGTCAATACTAACAGTGTTGAGAAACCCTGATCTAGAATTAACCAGACAGGCAATATCTCACTAAGTCAACTAGCCTTGAACTTCATGTGACAATGCTGTATAAGTCAACACATGGGTCAGTATGAATATTTCTGGAAGCCATTCCTATATTGTATGTCTAGCAATACATTCATTATAATACAGAAGTAACTACCAACCATGTACATCTATTCTACTAAAGCCAGACTAAAGAGTGTTCCAATTCATCTTCCCCTAAATACACCCAGCCATTCAGGCACTACTGCACACAGGGATATGTGACAGAGGGGAAGTCATATAAGGAAGAGACAGCAGACTTAACTGATTGCCATTTAAAAATATACTGTCAATATTGTAAGATATAGGGTCATGTGCACACTGCTAGGGTCCCTTACGCTATCGCAGAGTACATCTTGGTAGGGGAGAGGGTAATTCACTCCTTTTCTGTGTAAAATAATTTTTTACAAGCCTAGGAAGTCTTTAGATAATAAAACATCATTTTGGAATGTCCAGGGTGACACATCTTTGGTAGAGTTGGGAAATCGTATTCTCGACATCGTTACTATCATTTCTCAGAAGTTATAAGCAACAAATGTGCGACCCACCACCTTCAAGTTGGAACTTCACTGGAAGGGCACCTCAGTAGGAGACAAGGGGGCTTCCCATGAAAGCATGGGTCATGAGAAGATTATAACTGAGATGAGACTTCCCCCTCCCTCCAAGGATTTCCCAGAAATTATGTGGGGGCAAGGGGAAGGCCTTTGTCCTGAACTATGAAATATGGTACTTCTATTAATATCACTAAATTTACACCCAGGGGAAATTTGGGTAATGTCTACTTTATTTCCAAAATCTCAGAACCAATCTGCAGCATGAACCAAATAGATTTAGCCAGTGACAAGTGCCAGGATAGCTCATGCACAGCATCACATCTAACAGATGCTGTGCTCTGGATCCAATCGTCTCCCAAAAGGCAACCAGGCACCTGTCCAACGTTGGCCTTGGCCAAATGTCAAACTAAGGTCCAGACAACGGACATGCAGTTATAGCCTTATGTATGACCAAGTCTTCATTCCCAGACACCAGAAGTTTCACAACTACAGGAAATGCCATTTAACCAAGTTTGCAGGTGTAGTACCCAAAGAAGCTACTATTAGATCAAATGCATCCCACCTGAAAATTTCCTGGACAGAGAGTATGTATAGCCATCACTCAGAACGATCTGTTTTTTTCATTCTCTTATCACCCACCAATAATACCTGGGTCTATCCCACTGTGTTGCTAAAAATGCAACGTATTTTATGTCTTAAAAATTATTCTTCAAAATTTAAATTCTGCCAATCAAATTGTCATTGCCCTATAATTATTTACCAATTCCTCTCCTCCAACACTAGGCATTATGTCATGGACTAGCCCCTTGTCTTTAGCTTTTTGCCATTTTATTGGGCTAAAAACAAAGTTCCTACTTTTATATACACAGCGGTATCCCCAGAAACACTAATTTAGAGGATAAAGAGGCAAAAAAGGGGTGGGGAAAAAAGCAAAATCACAGCAAGGGATTTATTTTTCCCTTAGATAGACTTTTGATCTCACACTTCCTTTTCCACCAGATAGTCCAAGTATTTTCATCATCACAGCACAATTACATTAGCCTTTGCTTAGTATCTACTATGGGCCAGTCTCTTTAACTGTATCATATCATTTGATCTTCAGAACAATCTTGCTAAATAAACATCATTGCTATATCCATTTCAAAAGGGCATAAAGTAAGGCTTGGTGATATTAAAAATAAAAAAAAGTTACCTAGCAGATTAGTAATCATGGAGCTGGGGTTCTAATTAAGATCTGATGCCTCACGGCTCTATATACACTGCAGCCTTTGGATTTTAATCCAGAGAATGAAATACTATTCATTGTCAGGAAAGTTTGTTTTTTATGTTGGTCAAAGGCAGGAAAAACATTCTAAAGAAAATTCAACTGAAAAGCAAGTAAATAAATCAATAATTTGCCTGCTTCATTCTGAATCATGTGCTGCCAGTTTTGTTCTTTCTCCTTTCTTTAAACAGGATTTCAAAAGCGGAAGAGACACGTGCAACAACAAAAGTCATATAAAAATATAAAATTTTAAGTCACCATTTATTTCTTGAGGACTTACTGAGTAATCTAAGTAACTGAAATATAATTACTTCTCACAACAGCCCAGTGAAATAAATATGATCCATTTTACAGAATTAAAAATTGAGGTTTCAAAAGGTTAAGTATTTTGTGCAAGGTAGCTAGAAAGAGGTTAAGAGAGTGAACTAATTTTGGGGCCTGTCTGACTTGAAAATTCATTTGTTGAACTATTACACAAAACTCACATTCACCAAAATGAAAGTCAGGTATGTCTTTCAAAGTTCCTTTTTTTATGTCAGCTTAGAAGTCAAAACATTTTTCTCCTTTATTCATCTCCCAAGTTCTGCTGAGTGCAGTATAATCTGAGCCAGACTGCCTGAGTTTAACTCCCAGCTGTACCACTTACTAATTGTGTGAACTTGGGCAACTTAATTAACCTCTATTCCTCAGCTTCCTCATCTGCAAAATGGATAAAGTGCTGGTGTCTACATCATAAATTACTGCCAGGATTGCATGACTTAGTATGTGGAAAACACTCAGAACAATGTATAATACATAATTACTACATTAGCATTTGTATAGAAGAATGTATAGTAAGTATTAGTGTGTTTGTTTAGGAAAATTTATGACACATAGTACCTACTATAGTAGCATTGCATAGAAGAAATGCAAGCAACATGATAAGATCTAGCTTCTCGTGCTTACCCTCCCCTCTTCTTGGCATGCCCTGTTACATCTATTGCCTCAGCAGCTTGGTTTAAGTGTAGTCTGATAGCACCTACCTCGCTTCCCTCATTCTCTGCCCTAAACCTTACCTGACTGTATGGGGTGGCTCCTCAGTTGGCACTTACCAGGCATCATCTCTGGAAGTGTAAGCAAATCATCTCCCCGTGTGGCAACCCCTGACCAACGAGGAACGGGAGCTGGTGAATAAATGCCTCCCTCTCTCATCTCGACTCATTTCCCATTGGTCCCCAGGGGAGGATGGCAGTGCATAGAGTTCCTAGCAGTAAGTGATCCAAGCTTCTGGAACTTCAGAAAGGGATATGAATTCCCCTGCCTGCCCTATGAGAGCACCTTATTCTTGGCGTCACCCTGTTTCCCACTCCGTCTTGTGTATCATATGGAGCTTAGTAAAGCGGAACCGCAGAGAAATAAAGCTGATTGTATCACGTATCATACAGATGGGATCTTGTTTGCTTTGGCCTAATATAACCTAAGTATTTGCCTCCGGTAAGAAATTAACCCAATTTTACAAATAAACTGTGATGCATGTGATTAGAGCCCATCAGCAGACGTGGGCTCTAATTCTTCATCAATGTTTAATTAGTTCTGTGACCCTGTGAAAGATATTAAACCACTTTAAATCCAAGTTATCTTACTGCAAAAATAGGTAGACTTTACTTGATTTCTAGACTCTTTTTCTGTAAAATTAAAATACCAATTCTCAATGCCTTTTCACAGTTCCTACACTGTACAAATTATTTGGAGCATATAAAGAAAGTAGAGTCAAGATTTGTAAAATCTTATAATTTATCTTATTTGAAATGGATTTGATAACACTTTTATTCATAGATTTACAAATAGTTTATTTGTAAAAATTTTAAATCTATTTAACATAGTTAAAGTATAAATGTAATCTCACCATTATCTACATGTTGGGTAGGCTATAGTTTGAAAAATACTTCTTATAGCAGCATCCCTATATTTTAATTCTCATTAAATTAAATGAGAATTAATTTAAATTCTCTAATATTAAAACTATTAATAGTTCCTATATGGGAAACAAGAATGTAAATTTAAAGAGGCCCTGCAATTTTCTTTCAGCTACCTGGTTAATAACTAGTGGACACAGAACTTTGCATTAAGACATTTATCTTATGAAAAACTTATTTTCTACTAGACCCATACAAAATGAACACAAACAAATACTGAAAGTAAGAGATTAAAAATGTTTAACTGGATAGATAAATATAAATATGAGAATTCCTTCGTGTTTGTAGGAAAGGTGCATGCTTCTTGCTTTGTAGTAAAATCTTTGAGACCAGAGATAAATGCCATATTTAATGTTTTGTGTTCTTACTTCCAATCTTCATATGGTAAGTACTAAACAATGAATCACCAGTTATATGAATGATTAAATGATAAATTGGGAATGTGAGAATTAGAATCAAGTGTATTTCCTTCAGGTTTCCTTCTCTGACTTCCAAGCCCCAGTCAGGACCAGGTGCTCCTCTGTTCTGATAATGCTGAGACCATAATGACATTCATCAGAAGATACAGGATGCTCTCTTACATGGCCATGTCTTGTTCACCTGTGAACTGTATGAAAGGAAACACTGAGTCTTTTTTTTAAATTTCAGAATATTATGGGGGTAGAAATATTTTGGTTACACAATTTGCTTTTGTATAGTTTGAGTCAAAGTTATAAGTATACCCATCACCCAGATAGTGTGCATTGTACCTGTTAGGTGTGAATTTACCCATCCCCTCCTCCCCCTCCCACCTGTTGGATTTCTGTTGTGTTTACTTTCATACATGCATGTAAGTGTTGATCGATTAGCTCTAATTTAGTATTTAGTACATGTGGTGTTTGTACCTCACTGAGAAGAATGGGATCCAGCTCCATCAAGGATAATACAAGAGGTATTAGTTCACCATTTTTTATGGCTGAACAGTACTCCATGGTATAGATATACCACATTTTATTTAATCCACTCATGTATTGGTGGGCACATGGGTTGTGTCCACATCTTTGCAATTGTGAATTATGCTGCTATAAACATTTGAGTGCAAGTGTCTTTTTTACAAAATGTACTTTTTTCCATTGGGAAAATACCCAGTATAGGATTGCTGGATCAAATGACAGGTCTAACTTTAGTTCTTGAGGTGTCTCCATTCTACTTTCCATAGAGATTGTAGTAGTTTGCAGCCCCACCGGCAGGGAAACACTGAGTCTTAATCACTTCCTTGCCCTGTGCCCCTAGCATTGGGTAGACAAAATTAATAGGTAGTGAACCAACACATGAATAAACAGACGAAAATAATTTGGAAGAGAGAACAATTT
The DNA here is from genome assembly GCA_963574885.1 of Lepilemur ruficaudatus. NCBI lineage: Eukaryota > Metazoa > Chordata > Mammalia > Primates > Lepilemuridae > Lepilemur > Lepilemur ruficaudatus. The sequence continues at coordinate 6,935 of CAUYRT010031462.1, forward strand.
GGCAATTTGGGATTTGTTAGTATTGTGGTGTTATTTGAAGCTGGACAGAGTAATGGGATAGAAACACAGGAACTATACCCTAGGGGATGTTCACAGTGGCAGGGGAATGGAGAGGAGAAGCATAATGAAAAGTCACTGAAAATAAACTGAGAGAACTAGAATAAAACATAGAATTATGCAATTAAAAAGAAAGTGGCACACTATTCTCATGGTCTTTCCACTATGATGCATGTATTGCACCTAATAAAAATTTATGTTTGGCATGGATACTTAGGGTACCACCTTAAGTTGCAATTCAATTTCAGTTTGGGCTTGTACAGTCATAGCTGCCACCTCAGAGAACCTGAGGCAAGTGAGACTCTGAAAACCTGTAACTTTAAGTCTGGAATTTCTAATCCTTTCTGTGTGGGCTGGAGCAAAATCGCTTAGCCTGAATATGTCTCAATTTTGTTTGCAGAGTGAAAACATCACCATCTCCCTCTTTGGGCTGTTGTATACAATCACTAATAAAACATTATGATAAAGCCTTTTGCAATTATTAAGTGCTATTGAAATGTAGAGTAATACACTGGACATCTTTGTTTTCCATCAGACACATCCCATGAGACATTTCCTTCCTTCCAGAACAGGTACACTCAATGAAGTGTCCATCTGGCAAGTAAGACTCTGCCAAGAGTGGAAAGGCAAATTATTATAAGGTAAGCAGCTTACTGCTAGCATGCAAACGTGGTAAAAGACTTGTAGCCCTGCCTGTATAAGGGTTAAGGATAGGGAATAGGATGCATCAGAATGTGCACTGTGCTTGGTGTTTTCCCCAAGGAGAATGAAAGCAGGGAAAATTTCTGGCTACCTGGGCCCCTTTGCCTTTCCTCTAAAAACATTACACTTGGCTAATGGAGCTGTAACTTTGTTTTGATTTCCTGAGTGGTCTTGAGTTACCTAATATCTGGCTTGCTTCCCTAGATGCCTGCCTCTTAGATCTCTACAGTAAAATCATACTTAAACCATTTTCATTAGTAACCAAGTACTACATGATCATAAAGTACCCCATGAAATGCCTTGATTAGCAGAGATCAAAGGCTGAGCTTCATTAGTTTTGCTTTCTTTCCCCTCCTACTTTGCCTTTGTGTTAAACTGCATTAACCTGACTAAGCCCAGCTCTCCAAAGTTTGTACAATGTGGAAAAGATAACTTCTTATGAGAAGGCTGGCTTTTCTTTGGAGCACATGGCTTGCAGGTTTTCTGTGGCCCAGGGCACAGTCTACGGGCTGTCTATTCTGTGGAGAGAACCAGTCCCTACTCCAAAAGTAGCATGGCTGTGGTTCCTACCACAATGCCTCATCAGGTTGAAAAAGACTTGGATTAACACTGTGGCCAAAGGTTATGAGTCTATGAGCCTGGCTTTCCTCACCAAATTGAGTCATTTCAAACACACTCAAGTGCCAAATCCCTTTAACAAAACTGTTCGCGGTTACATGACTGTAAGGGATGCTCTTCATTAAGGGAGACCTGAGTTTAAATTCTTGCTCTTTCACCTCTCTGAGCTTCAAGTTCCCCGTATGTGTATTCGGGATATTAGTGGTGGCTTCACACGACTATTTTAAAGACTAAATGAGATAATGCTTTGAAAACACTTAGCATAATGCCTAGCTAGCCTACAGAAAGAACTCAGTAAATGGTGACTATATGTCTGCTAATTCAGTGCACCCTCACAGTTCTAGAGGACAGAGGAGCTAAGGCAAAAACTGTGACACACTATTTTCTGGAAAGTGTTTCCAGTTGCTCAGCCCCAGCAGCTTCCAACTTTCTTTTGGATAAATATCCAAGAGTGAGGAATGGAAGATGTTTCCTTGGATTAGCTATTCGGAGCCAGGCAAACCTCAAATCTTCCCACAAGCACATAGAAAAGGACGTCTACTCTTGGTCTAAGAGCAAGAGACACAGTGGAAAAATCTGGTTTTTTGCACTGTGAGGCTGAGAGATGCAAAGTAGGGACAAGGTAAGATTTTTCTTTTTAAAAAATTTGTAAATTGACAAAAATTGCATATATTTGTAGTGTCCAATATGATGTTTTGAAATATGCATAAGAGTAAAGTTTTCTATGTATCAACTCAAGGTGGAGTTTGGCCATTTTCACAGTAGAAAAGGCAGAATCTCTTCTTGACATGGTGGTTGAAATCTCATTTGACAATACCAATTTGCTTTGCCCCCATCTGTAGTGTACATACATTTTCTATGTTATGTTAATAGTATAGTAAAACAAAGGCAGCTGTGATTTTTATATTACCCAAATTCACTCTCATAAGCTATTTGTTTAATCCCTATAGTTTTTAATGTCCTGTATTATGATGTGGACATTTCATTTTATTGTTGGAAAAAATGAACTGAAATGTTGTCTACTACCTTCACTTCCCATTCCCACTGCTCCAAAGACACTTGTGAGGAAACTGTGAAGCAAAATCTTACCCTTATTGCTCCGTTTCTCTCTTTTCCAGAAGGTAACTAGAGACATAGCCAGCGAGACATAATTAAAGAGACACGCCTATCGGAACACATCCTATGGGAGACTCCAGCAGACAGAACCAAAGCTTATGGAAATTGATTAACACTTTCATCCTGGGCTTCAAGACTTCACCTGTAGCAAAGTAGCTTGAGCTTGGCTTCTATTTATAAAGTGTAAGACCTCTATATTTTAAACATACAAAATATTAATACTAAAGGTTTCAATTCTTAAGGATGACAGACTGCTTTCTGAGAACAATTTTTATATTGTATTATAAATAACAGTTGTTTATCAGAGTCCTCAGTAGACTTTGAGCTTTTGAGGACAGGAATGTATTTATTTATCTTTGAATACTCAGCTTGGTATAGTGCCTAGCACATGAAAGGTGGTAAAAGGTGCTGAATGAATACATGAACTCACTGGCTGAATGAATACATGAATGAATGTCATCAGTTGTTCAGCTATCTGCAGGATCACTGCAATGGTGAATTTTATGTGTTAATGTGACTGGGCACTGAGTTCCCAGATATTTGGTTAAACATTATTTCTGGGAATGTCTGTGAGGTTGTTTCTGAATGAGACTAACATTTGGGTCAGTAGACTGAGTAAAGCCGATTTTCCCTTCCCAAAATGAATGGGCTTCATGCAGTCCATTATAGGACTGAATAGAATAAAAGGCTGAGTAAGAAAGAATTATTTCTCTGGACTGTCTTTGAACTTGGACATAAGTCATCTCCTGCCTTCAGACTCAGATTCAAACTTGGACTAGGATTTTCACCATTGGCTTTCCTGGTTCTCAGGACTTCTCCAAATTCTGACTACGACTATACCATTGACTCTTCTGGGTCTGGACTTAGGAGCTTCCATAACTGTATGAGTGAATTCCTTATAACATATAATATTAATATATATAGGATGTATTAAATATTACAGGATATATTATAATATATATTATAGGATATTTATATATATGTGTATCCTTTTGTTTCTATCTTTCTGAAGAACCTTGACATATACAATTACCTTAATGGTTTGTTTGTAAAAAGAATGAGGCATAAACATATATAATAAATTCATGACTTTGTTTATTGTTTTCTTCGTGATGGATATCACAAACTTAAGCATGCCTATATGTCTTTAAAAGATGGTATTAGAGTTGATGGCAATTTAACTGGCATTGCAGGTTGAGGGCTTCATTTTTGGTTTCCTAAAAGTTTGCTTTCTTAAAAATCATAGATTCAAGCCAATTTTTGTGAATCCTGTGGTGTTGCTATGGCTGCTGCTGCTCAGACACTAGACTGTGCACTTTGATTAAAATAGGAAATAAGTTATGATCCTTATCAACTAGAAGACCAGTTCTTAAGAAATTAGATTGAAGGAAGTCTGAGTAAACAAGGGAACCCCTTTTGGTTGAGAGAGAGGAATGTCCTACTGTTTGCTTGGAAGTCAGTGAGCCTCACAGGTGGGGCAGGCTTGCTAGCACAGTGGGCAGTAGTAGTAGTGTTGGCTGCCTGTGAACTTACCCGCTAGGCAGAGAGGGAGGGAAGAAGAAAAACAAAATGCTTGGAAGGTAACGTGTTAGGTAACTCTTACGTACTGGGTTCTGTGTTAAGTATTTGACAATATGCACTAACTCGTGTATCCTTCTGATAATTTGAAATATTTTCCAGTTTTACAGATTGGAAAAGTGAGATTAATTATCATTTCTCATCAGTCTGATATGAGAGCAAGCCACGATTCAAACTCATGATCATTTGACATCAAAAGACAGATTCTTCCCACACCACCATTAAAGGAGGCAGGCAAGTGAAAGGGTAAAAGTACAATTTTTAGAGTCAAAGACACCGCAGTTTAAATCTGGTATAACTTTGCAACTTTTAGAGTCAAGCACACTGAAGTTTACATCTTGGTTCGATCACTCACTAACGAATATATCTTTAGATAAAATCCTGGGACATATTTTCTTCATCTGAAAGCAAGAATAATGGCATAGCTCATGGATCTGTTTGGAAGATTAAATGAAATAAGACATGTAAAGCGTCATAAATGCCAAATTATTTTGTTTTTAAAAGTTCTTGCAGACTCAGCAGTGTCCTTAGCTGGACTGTTTTCCCCGGGGATAGAGTATGCAACAATAAACTGACTGACTGCATGATGCTCCAGCAGAGCCTGGTTGTGTCAGAGTCAGTTTCTACACACCCCATGGTGTTTCTCTCTTGTTGAAAAGAATATGTCTGTAGGGGGATCTTGCCAAGAAGCAAATGTTATAGTTTTTAGTCCTTGAAAACTGTAAAAATATGATTAGTAATAGATTAAAAGGACTCCAGAGAATGTTTGGACTGAGGAAGGAACGGAAGTTTGAAACTACTTTAATGACTTAGTGAGTGTCTTCTAAGAGCTCTAAGGTTCCTTTTACCTCCATTCTCGTGCCATCATCTGAGTATCACAGTATATAATCTGCTTATTCATAAGTAATTATTTTTTGTGTACACACAAAGCCCCCTCCTCCACAATTCATATGTGTTAGGAGATATAGAGGGAAATTTGAGAGGGGAGAGGGAAGTAATTGAGAAATTACAGCAAATTTTCACTGTTTCATGGAAATTTAAAGTATGGGCCCATTCTTTGTCTTTTTAATGTACATTCATAGTCACTAATGTTTGGATTTATAAAATTATGCCTAATAATAACTTATAAATATCCCTTTGACATGATTGAGAGAATTTTATTGACTGCTGCTTTAGGCTACAATTCAATAAACAATTCGGCTAGCTGTGACTTCTTATTCCTAGGAGATGTCACTTCTAGGAAAGTTTAAATGGGAAAACCATGCCTCATTAAAAACAAAACAAAGCAAAACAAACAGAAAAAATACACCGACACGCCAACTGCCCAAATCTTAGATGTAACAAGAAGAAATCTTCCAGAAACTAGCTCTTCTTTCTTGGAATACTGATGGAACCTAAACGTGTGCATTACTCAATTACCAAAGTATTTTTACTTAAATTCCCCATTCCCCATAATATTTAGAAAAATACTCACATAGGTTATTCAAGTAATCTTTATAATATTGTGTGTAGCTATTATTAGCTTCATTCTATGGATGAGGAATATGAGGTTCAGAGATTTTTAAAGATTTACCAGATCTACACAGACAATATATGTAAGGTTATAAACACATTTACCAGTTTCCTAATCTCAAATTCTTTTTTCCTATTCCATTCCACCACCATTCTGTTATAGGATCACTCTTATTTGTGTTTATTCCAGTTCCTTATTTATACCCTGAGCTCTTAAAAAGTAGGTCAAATCTGGACTTTCTTTGTGTCCTCCATCATTGTCTAATTTAGACAAGGTGATTATTTGCTGGTTGATCTGTTCAGTAATTTTATGTGTGTGTGTGTGTGTGTGTGTGTGTGTACAGAGTGAGAGACAGCACAAGCAAGTGCTATTTTCAGGGTACAGATACATGTTTTGTTAGATTCATACCTAAGTATTTCATTTCCTTTAGAGCAGTTGTAAATGATATTGCATTTTAAATTTCATACATCCTGCAAATAAACCTCCTAGAACTAAGTGAGTTCAGCAAAGTCATAGGATAAAAGATTAACACATAAAATCAATTATATTTCTATATAATAAAAATTAACATGTGGAACTGAAATGATTAAAAAACTATGTATGGACTTCAAAAAATTTTACCAAAATAAACTCATACTAACTTGTTATAATATGTCAGAACAGTATTTAGTTTAAGGCACTAAAAAGGATAAGGCAACAGTTTGAAAAGAGCTGCTTTCAGAGCAATATGAATTCTATAAAAATTGAAGCAAGAACAAACATAAAATTGATGGTGATGCTTGTGTAGAAGAACAGTAAAATAATCGGTGCTTTTACAAAATGTTTGACAACGCCCCCAAAGAAATCAGCAGTTTACAAATGAATAACTTGTTTTAAGAAGAGATGAGATGATGTTAAAGAAGAAAACTGCAGTGTCAGACAAATCACATCAATTTGTGAAGAAAAAATCATCGTGTTCATGCCCTAACTGAAGAGAACAAACAATTAGCACAAATAACCAACTCAACTGGTTGGCTCTCAACTGGTTCAGCTTACACAATTCTGACTGAAAAATTAAAATTGAGCAAACTTTCTACTCAATGGGCACCAAAACCATTGTGTTCAGTTAGCTGTAGACAAGAGCATAGCTTTCAATGGAAATTTTAAACAAGTAGGACCAAGATCCTTTCTTCAAAGACTTATAACAGGAGATGAAACACAGCTTTACCAGTATGATCCTGAAGACAAAGCACAATCAAAACAGTGGCTACCAAGAGGTGGAAGTGGTCCAGTCAAAGCAAAAGCAGACCAGTGAAAAGCAAAGGACATGGCAACAATTTTGGGGGATGCTCAAGATGTTTTGCTTGTTGACTTTCTGGAAGGCCAAAGAATGATAATGCCTCCATATTATGAGTATTTTCAGTATTATTACCCAAAGCTTTAGCAAAAAACCTCTGGAGAAAACCTCACCGGACATTCTTTCTCCACCATGACAATACTTCTGCTCATTCCTCAAACAAAGGCAATTTTGTGAGTTTTGATGGGAAATCATTATGCATCCACCTCACAGTCCTGACTTGCCTTCTTCTGCCCTTTTTTCAATCAAAGTGTCTTGACTTGTCAGAGCTTATGTTCATAAATAAAGTTTCCATTTTTTATTTTTATCTTTTAATTTCATTTTTTTCAGGAATGTTTTGACATCCCCTCACATAAGAAATGATTGTGGATATTTGAAAGGTTGTATAACAAAGCAGTTAAGGTTGAGCTCTGCAGTCACATTACCTTACCTAGCTGTGTGACTTTGGATAAATTTCTTGATTCCTCTATGTCTCAGTTTCCTCACCTGTAAATACTAATAACATTACTTTCTATTTCATAGGATTGTTTTAACAGTAAGAATTAACACAGTTTCAGTATCGCGAACATTTCTAGCACATTGGAAGAAACAAAAAAAAAAAAAGAAGGAGAAAGCTAAGGCTTAGCAAAATCAGGCAACTCACCCAAATGACATACCCAGGAACTAGAAGAATTGGGTCTTGCACCCAATTCTGTTTGATTCCCAAAATTGTCTTCTTTTTCATTATTTTAGTTTTTCCTAGCCTGAGTAATGGAAAAATCCCTTATTAAAAGTTCTGTTTAATACCAATGTAACTTAATTAGTTTTTATTAGAATGTTGCTAAAATATATGCAAATCTAAATCTACTTATAACTCCTTTTTGCATGTAAATCATTTAAGCTATAATATTCAACCACATTTGCTAATTAAATGCAGATAAAAGATGCAACTCAGTAAGATTCAATTTTGTGACATTTATTTAATGTGATGGATGTTGTTGTTCCCTTGTAACTAAACACCACTCACAAATGAACATCATACTCACTGTTAAGGTTCAAGTTCTTTTGTGGTCATCATGCCTATACATCTGTGTGCCATGAGATCAGTCAATTTTTCCACCACTCTTCCCTGTTCCAACTATTGCAAAACCATAACATGATGTCATTTAGCCCTCGCTTAGCAGAAATTCACCATTTACATAGTAATTTTGCCTCCATTGTTTTTTTTCTTACTTTAGCCCATGATTAAGTAGAACTACTTGGGTATAATAAACTCAAAACAATATGGGGGCAATTATTGATTGTGAGGTTGCCATCCAGTGGTCAAAATTGTGCTTATGTAAATATTTTTCAATTGCCATTGGTATGAAACTCCCAAATAGAGAATACTCATAGACCCTTGGGAATATGCTTAAGGATCCTGAGAAAAGCAAGATTTTAGTTTAGGAAATTCCAAGTTGTTCTATGTTAATCTAACTGCTATCTGCTGCCTGAAAGGAATATTAGTTAATAAATGATTTAAAATAATGCTTGGGTCATGCTAAAGTAGAACTGGCTAGAAGGGGATAAGAACACTGAATTACCTTCTCAAATTTTTATACCATGGAAAGTGACGAAGATATTATTCTTTCTGAACATATAGAGTTAATAATGTTGGCAAGAGAAGGTTTTCATTTATGGCTTATTTGGTGATTGAGAAAAAAAGAAGTCGTGATCATGGATGACTCTGTTATTTCACTCATCTAAAGGAAGCAATAACTAATGCCTATCTAGCATGTTATCATTTACAAAGGGCTTTCACCAACTTGATTATCTTCCATCTGCAACCACACCCAGATGAAGACATTTCTCAAGGCAATACTCGTGAACCAGGGACTTGCTATTTAAACTACATGTTCTAAATTCTAACTTATCGACTTTCTGCTGTACAAGCCATCTCCCATGAAGAGTAGTGCGGCATGGATACAAATAATAAAAAATGCACCTTATCTTCTACATTGTTCCTGAGTTTCTCCCTTAAAATAAAAACACTCTTTATTCAGAGGCAAGGATGCCTGCATTTTCACAAAAGTTGTAACAACATGTCAAAAGCATGGGGCTCTGGACTTACACTCCACCTTCATCACTTAGTAGCTCTGTGATTGTGGAAAAGTTATGTAAAAACTTTAGTAAAAGTTATGTCTACCCTACAGTATTCTCATCTGTAAAATAAGGATGATGGTACCCTTCTCATGGGGTTATTTTAAGAATTGACGAAGAAAATTTACGTTAAGAGCCTGACACAATATCTGTGTATAGCACTACTAATAAAATGATTATTCTTTGCCAGACCCTCTTTTAGATGTTTTACACATTGAATCAATTAATCATCATATAAAAACTCTATGAATTAGTTATTCTTTCATCCTTATGTAACAGATGGGGAAACTAAGGGACAGAGTGATTGAGCATATTATCCACACACAGCACGTAATTGATGGAGGTAAAATTTTAACACAGACCCAAAACCTGAGCAGAGTCTGTGTTTATGAGAAGCCTGTATAACATTTCTCCATGTTTGCTGGCTCTTAGTATTGTAACTGGAGAGAGACATTCTCTTTGTCTTGCTATACCATCTCAACCTCTGCGGCCACATTTTCAGACCTTCATCAGCTTGTTTCTTGAATACTGCAACTCACTCAAACTTTTCACCTGCTTATAGGCTTAGTCCTATTTGATTCACTCTCCACATTGCAGTCAGCATGATATTTAATACAATCACTCCTCTTCTTCATTACAATCTTTCTGAGGTTAATCATCCTCCTCAAAATACTGCCATCATTTCAGCCCTGTTTTCCTTTGTAACCTCATCTCCTTCTACTTCCTCTCAGGTTTGACATTCTGAAAACCCAGAATACTTGTAGTTTCCTAAATATGTCATGTAGTTTTATTATACTTTGAAGCATTTTTTTTCCCTGTTGATTTTATCATGGCTGAGTCCTTCGTATCCTTTAACACTCATTTTAAGTATCCTCTCCTACAGAAAGTCTTTTCTAATATCCTCATTCACACTTTCTGGATTCTAGATGTGATTATATTCACAATTCCTAAACAAGAGAGTCATAGAAAGCATTCTGGTTCTTAAAAAATGCAGTCAAGATAGTATCAGTTACTATGCAGAGCTGTGACAGGGTGTCGTGAGAGTGGAGCTGCTTTGGGAAAATATTAAGAGCAACTGAACCAATTATTATTGCCAGTTTTCTTGCTGGAACAATAGCCGTGCTGAGTGAATCCAGCTCTAGTTGTGTTCATGTATCAAGAAATCTTTGTATAACACTTTGTGATCAGCAAAATAATACATGTTTTCCCAAGACCGCCCCCTCTTCCTTTTTTCTCCCAACCCCCATTCCTTGCTATTAAGCTCATATTTGTCAAGAAAAATTTGGCCTCTGTGTATCTGATTCATTTGCACTTGACTCATCAAAATGTTTTGTAAGAGAGGTTTGATGTCCAAGAAGCCTCTTGAGCCTCTTTTGTGGATCTTCAAGACATTTTTTTTTTTTCTGAGAACCAAAAGGCTGTTTCTAGTCAAATCCAAGTACACGGAAACTCCAAGTAACTTAGAACTGTTAAAGGCGTCAAAGCATGCACACTAGCATACCGGCAAATGCTCCCTTTCCTTAAGTTATGTATTCACGCACGAGGAGGGTTTTCAACTTCTCCCTGAAGGTAAAGTTCAGGAAGTGGTAGTTGTGTAACATGACCCAAGAAACCCTTCTTAAAATATGACATAGTTCCCTGGGCCCTACTGGGATTTCTTTGTCCTTTGTGTCTTTAACATTTCAAAATCTGAAGGCACCACCTTCCAGACAACAGTGAATCTGAATTAAGGATTTCTGTCAGAATCACGCTTGCCTTATTATCAGCGAAGGTAGATCAGAGTCTTTTCTGCCAAGCCACCTGGATCCTTGCTTCCTGGCTCTACCAGGTAGCCAGGTCCAGTCTATGGAGGAGCAAGAGAGCCTTAGAAAAGATAATGCAATCCATGTGTCCCACCATAAATGTCTCCGTTTTTATTGCATGGCCGTAAGTCATTTATTCAAAGATTGCAAATTTTATTTTAAAAGTACAATAAATTGTTCACTGTACAACTGACTTGGGCACTTAATTAGAAACTGGAGTACTTTGCTCATTGTATGTATTAATAATATAACATCCCTTTTCTTCCATTATCCAAATGTTGTAACTAATTTATCTTGTAAGATGTCTTATGCCGTATAGTACAAAAGTACTGTGACTGTATTCAAGTAAGATAATTAAGATCTCATTTGAGAAAAGGGTTTTAGAGAGCACTTCCTTAATATTTCATCCTGGCCACTTTCTCTAATTTGTACGAAACCACAGGATGTCCTAACTTGAAAACCCACCACAACAGGAACAAATCTTCTGTCTGGTTACTAAGCACTTTTGGAGGCTTCCTTTTTGGAAACTCATTATCAGTTCTCTGCCACTGCAAGTCACTAGAGGAAAACCAGCTCATTGTTTCAAAGCCAGAAAAATTGAATTCAATCACCTCTTATATGTGTTGACACCATGACATCCTAATTTATCATTTCTGAGCCCTGTTACCCTCTTGTACTTAGTATCCCTTAGAGAAAGGAAGGTATGGCCACATATTCCTTGCCCCTAAATATCTAGGTGACAACTAGATACTCATTTACCTAATGCCAACAGGTGGATATGTGGATACAGCTCATGTTTCCCTTCTTTATTTCATTTTCATCCAGATGTTTGGAATCACGTAGACAACACCTACTGTTTCTAAAAAGAGTCTGAAAAATATTATGACTCTTCACATTGTGAGGATGGAAACACAAAGACCTACAGAGATATCACTGAAGTTTATATAGTCATGAAGGATCTAAATAAGTTAAATATAAACTCATTTATAAAACTTCAGAATGTTAGAAATATACTTTGAACCTTCAGAGAAAACTCAAGCTACAAACAAAAGGACAATTCAATTGACAACAAACATATGGAACTTGTTATCCTAGAAGAACAAAATGAAGATGCACATACTGATTCAAAAATATTTATATGTGTTCACAGAAGATTGACAGAGTTATTAAAAGTAACACAAATATTTTGGATATATTGCTAACTTTTTGACTTTAGCATCATGGACATCAATTCTGACTTTTAACACACTTTCTATGTCCAAACACAGTTTGTATCCATACACTGAGCTGGTTGAAGTCCAGTCTGGCAATTATTATTAATACTTGCATTGTGGCTGCTTATAATTATCTGTTGAATGAATATTAATATGCATAGTGCTTTAAAGTACATAAACTCTTGTATATGCATCATTTTATTCTTATTATAATTCTTTGATATTGAAAAGGAAGAAGATTTCCAAGGTACTGAAATGGAGGGAGTATACAGAGAGAAGGACTATGTAAGAATAATTACAAGTTCAATCTCTGAAGTCAGAACTGTTTGGAATCCTGGCTTTACAAATCACAGGGTTCAGAACTTTAGATAAATTACTTAACTTCTCCAAATTTTAGTTTCCTTGTGTCTAAAATGGGAATAATGAAAGAGTCTACCTCTAAGGTTTTCTGTGAGAATTAATGAGATATCCCACATAAAGTATACTGCCCAGTGCCTGGAACACAGTAACTATTCACTAAATAATATCTAATGATAAGAAAACTTATTTGTAAATATATGGAGTAGTCTAGTTATCCTACAAAACATAGCTGGTTAATTCTAGTGCTGAGAATCAAATATTAGTAGAATTCGTCTGACTCTGAGCCTTATGTTCTTTCCATGTGGATGGTATATTCTTTTTGAGCAAAGACAAAAGACTGGGCTGAGTTGAACAAAGAAAGAAAAAAGAAGCCTGGCATTGGGCATCTGAATGAGTACTCCATACAATGATAAATATAAAGTTTGTAATTTGTTAAATATTGTATATTTGAAATGGACTTTTGTTTGCTTTATGATAAACATGTGCAATTTATTTTCAATTGACGATAGCCGGCTATATTTGAATTTGTGAGCTCACCACAATCTTCTTGGCAACGTTTGCCATTTACTAAATAGATTCTATCCACAGTTATAGGTAACAACAAATATTTAAATTTATATGAGGTGTTTTACGGTTAGAAGAGGATTAGACCAAATGATCTGGAGGAAACAGCAGAAGTACTCCTTAACATCCATTGCTCAAATGAGGCCAACATTACCAAAAAAAGTTTAGCATGGGAAGCAATTAATGTTCTTTCCAAGTTGGCTTATGAAATAAGTTAGGCAGTATGTTTGCATAATAGAAGAAAAGAAATTCTATAACATTCTTTTCAGTAAAATACTGAAAACTATTTAACCTACAGCATGATTATTTGCAATTATGGGTAGAATGTGTTAGGCACAACTGATTTCATGTTTCTCTTCCTCTAAATACAAAGTAAATCAAGTTATTGTATAGAATCGGGCACTTTGATTTCAATTGCTTGTGTTATCTTTACTACCATCTCCTCCTTCACTGCAACCACAACATGGAATATGCATCTAGTGTTAAAAAAACAAAAGAGAATATTATAGTTAAACCAAAGGTGGGAATTGTGTCAATTAATTCCTGCTGTGTAACAATCACCCAGAAATATTTGACTTACGTAGCAAAATTTATTGTCCCTGATAATTCTGGGAGTTGGCTGGCATTCCTCAAGACTGCCAAGGTTATCAAAACCAAGAAAAGTCTAAGAAATTGCCACTCCCAAGAGGAGCCTAAGCAGATGTGATTACTAATTATAATGTAATATCCTGTGCGATCTTGTAACAGAAGGGAACATTAGGTAAAAACTAAGGAAATTTGAGTAAAATACTAATAGCAGCTAATAATAATGTATCAATAATGGTTTAATAATTGTGTCAAATTTGCCTACTGTCATGCATGGTAATAATAGGGAAAAATAGGCATGAGTTATATGAGAATTCTCTTTACTATCTCCTTAATATTTCTATAAATCAAAATTTTTCCAAAATAAAAAATATTTAAAAATAGAAATCAGAAAGGGTTTCCAACTAAACAATAACATAAATGTGTCAAAATTTGTGAGATGTAGCTAGTACTACATCCCACTAAGTACTGTACTACTCTAACAGCACTTAGAAAGGAAACAATATCTTTAGATGCATTAAATAAGAAAAATGATCCAAAATTATAAACTTAAGATTCCTCCCTGAGAAACTACAGGGAAAAAAGCAGAATAACTGCAAAATAAATGGAAGGAAATTATATAAACAACAGCAGAAATAAATGAAACAAAAAACCCTCATATAATAGAGAAAATTAACAAAGGCAACTGGACTTTCATATATATATATATTATTTGTAAGAATATAAAACAGTACAACCTCTTTGAGAAAAGATCTGGCTGTTTTTAGTTGTGTAAAGTATACACCTACTCTATAACCCAGACATTATACTCTGAAGTAGTTATTTAGGAAATACGAAAATATATTTTCATAAAAAGACTTGTATAAAAGTGTTCATCTCAACTTTATTTATCATAGCCAAAACCTAGAAATAGCCCATGTGCCAATCAATTGGTTAATGAATATAGTGGGTTATCACTCAGCAATGAAAAGCAATGGACTCAGGAAACACACAACATATATATTTCCTTGCATTATCTTTCTCAATCTTCATAACAACTCTGTGATGTATTATTGTCACCCACCCCCCATTTGAGATATAAGAAAATGGAGTCACAGAAATGTTAACTTGCCCAAGGTCAGATAGCTAGTGAGGGGTAAACCAGGACTCAAATCCTGGTGTTGTGGTACCATGTTCTTTGCTCTAAGCAATATATTATGCTTCCCTATGTTCAACTAAACAATCTCATCCATGGCGTGGTGTACACTACAAAATGTGCATCTTGGAAAAGTGTGCTATAAGATTTCCATGTACACGTTGTTCTTAAGCCGTCACATGTGCAAAGTGAAGATAATTCTGTGACATAGAGCCTTGCTTGCTCCTGGATGTGCAGACCAATTCAACCAAAGGGATGCTTAAGAAAGATTGAATTGTGGTCAATTGTTCTAACTTTGATGCTACAACTACCAGATAAAGATCAGGGGAAGTATATGTGCTGACAAACTGGTGGATTAGGTATCAGAAGACCCTAATACTTATATGAGCTTTGTGACAAGGAGCCAAGAACTGGAGTAAGTCACATCAGCTCTCTGGACTATACCAATTTCTTAAGGAGGCTGGACCTGATGAGCTGTGACTTTTCTTTCAGTTAGGAGATTCTGTACCTGTTTTTCTAATAGATAGACTCCTAGCTCAATCTTCTTCTTGTGGTTGCCCATCTCTATTAACTGATTCATATAAACTAGCATCTACAAGAATGCAGTTTACGTAGAATAAAAATACTGACAATTTAACATCCGAGAAGGCTGTCCTTTATTGAGAAGTGTTTAATTGTTGCAAGAAGATGACAGAAATAAAGACTAGCTTAGGGATCAGATAGATCGGGTTCAAATCTCAGTTCTGAACTTCCTAGTCATATGAACTTGAGCAATGTACTTCCTCACTGTAACTCAATATCTTCATCTGTAAAATGATAATATAAATGCATATCTTAGTGACCTGTTGCCCTCTCTGCCTAGACATCCGTTGTCAGAGTCTTTCTCTGACCCATCCTTTCCAGCCCATTCTCTCTGCATTAGGTTAGAAGGGCTTGGGGGGATGACATAGAATTTATTAATACTGTATATAAAACTAGATAGGCTTATTGAAAGCAGGGAAATACACTATCAACCCAGTGAATATAATGTCCATTGGTAGCATCACATCTTTAGGAGTCAAATTATTTTTAATTTAAAAATAGAATAAGGAATGAAAAAACTGGATGTTCCTCTACTGTTTCAAAATTGAGCAGGAAATTATTTTATAGGTAGGTTCCAGAAAGGACTCCTATTTTCTTTGAGATATTTAAACTATTTAGCTCATATGCTCTCCTCTTCTACTGTAGTTTGTTCTGTTATAGCGCTTATCTCTGTGGAAGTCCTATGGGACCCCCTCCTTCCTTTCTTTCCCTCCCTGTCTCTTTCTCTCCCTCTCTCTCCCCCCAACTGCAGCTTGAGCCTTTGAAAGGAAGACCTATATTTGGTTTCTTGTTTTGTGACCTGACCCTTTACACAGACTCAGTCATGTGGTAAGTGTTCAGTCAGTGTTTGCTCATTTGAATTTATCATTATAAACAAACTTGCAGCTGATATGGACCAAAGCCCTTTCCATCCGGAAGTTCTTCCTAAGAAACACATAGAGCATGAGGAAATGAAAACAGAGTAAGTATTCTAACCTAAAAGATTGTGAAGCCCCATGACACACCCAGAATGCAACAGTCCAAATATGAATTCAGTCCTTTGGTTATTTTTCTTTTTTGTTTTTGTTGGCTTCAAAACTGACCATGAGTCACAGGCCAGACGGTAATACAAATAGGACAATTTTTTTTGGCTCTAATATTTTCTTTCTATACTCTACACCAAAATCCAAAATTGTCTTATCAATGGATCACTGAAAATAACCGTACTAGAATATTGGGTAAAAGTTTTATATATATATGTGCACAATAAACAATGTTACTTAAAAACTAAAACACACCAGAGTCTTAGCAGACCCTTGAAAGAGCTTAAATGAGGCCCACACTCTGACATCCGTACTCTTACTCTGAGATTTGTATACAAGATGAACAATGGATACCATTTACGTTAGACAGAGGATTTCAGTATGAATGACCTAAGGAAGAATCAAAAAACTTAAAAGAATTCTGAATAGAATGAATTTTGTGAATATATACTTACATATATTCTTCCTACATTATTCAGTAGTACTTGTCATAGATATATTACTACTAATAATAAAAGTATTACAATATATTGTACATACATTGTATGTCAGGCATTGTACTCAGGCATGTGTATTACCTTATTTAACCCTAAAAATAAATTTAAGAGCTAGAAAAAATGAGTATTAAGGACATTAAATAAATTGTGAGAGCCATGCATACACGAAATAGGAAAGTCAGAATTCAGACATTCTAACTTCAGAGCCCTCAGTTTTAACCACTAAAAAATATTTAATAGATATAATGACATTTTACCCAAAGTATTGCAAAATCCAGATGGAAATTTAAGAAGTTCCCCACTGTGTGCATGACTAATCTGAATAATGGTTACTTTTTATTTTTTAACATTAAACTGGATAGATATTAAAACACACAACAACACTTGTTTTTTAGAGAAATTTGCCAGTGAATGGCAGTCAAAAGCTGAAGTAAACTTGATTTTGATACTTAAACAGAAAACAGCCTTACTGGCCAATACCCTTCCCATGCTCCAACCCCCAAGCTTCCCCTCTGCCCTGCTCTCAGACTTTCTGTAAAGAAAAAAAATCACCTAGGTTGATATACAGGGCCAGATTAAGGCTTGAGAAAACTTAAATTCTGAAACATTACGATATACAATAAAATGAAAATAATATTTACCTGGAAAACTAAAATTTACACATAAACAACAAATAGTTTTTTTTTTATTTCAACCTTTTCTATCTGAAACCTTTGAGATTAATCCATCATAACAATTTCTATCATGTCAGGGAGGTACCCATTTGCTGGTCGCTAAAGCTGAGTTCTCAACCATGGTGCGTGTGCACTCAGAGAATGTTTTAGATGCCTCACTGAATTGAAAGAAGAAAATATTAGAGCTTCTACTTGTATTTATTTGTAAACATAAGTCAATCACTTTACAAATGTTTAAAACATAGATGGATACAGGGAGCCTCACTCAGGCCACATGCCAGGTGGTAATATTTATTCACTCAACATCCAGAGGAAACAGAGGACTGTCCAAAATGTCCAGAAATTGGTGCTAGAGCTTCCACTCATTTTTCTCTCTTTTAGTATACTGCAATAATGTATAGTTTACTTTTACTAACTTAAGTGAATTTATAAATCACATTATCTAGTTTTAAGCAATTTAGGCCAACTCTATGAGGAAATCACAGATTGAAGATAATATTAACAATGCAAGCACACAAAAAAATGAGAACATAGAGAAGCTAACCATTCTACTAGGAAATAAGCATTTTATTGGCCATGCTGCAAGGTAAAAATAAGGTGTGAACCTGAAAATATTTAAAATTATTAGGGAGACTATTCAAACTATGGATTTATATTAATTCTAATTAGTTATGAACTTTCTTCTAAGGGCATATTGTGCCTTGAGAGTTTATTGTAAATAATAGCATGGCACCACCATCACTAAGAAGTGATGTAGTTCTTTAATTTCTCTAATAAATGCTTTAAGATTTTTAGTACTAAAACAAGTGCTTTTCAAAATTTCCCTTAAAATAAAATAAATTCTTAGAAACAACTTTTGATATTTCTTAATAGCAATTATAGAAACACTTATTTTGCTTCTTGCAGAAAAATGTCTGCAGGGAATAGTGGAAGACAATATGTTCATAAGCTAAAATTCCGTTCCTTGATTGGACAAAACAGTTTTAAGAGCCATAAACACAAAAATATCTCTTTCAAATTCTCTTCTTCCATGTGAAATAAATGGAATTAAAACCAGGTTTTTAAATTTGTATAATATTGTATGTTAAATTAGTACTTTGTAAAATATCAAGCTTATTAATTTGCTTTGCTCACACTAAGTTAATAAAAATACATTAATAATGTAGTAATTACAAATATTTTCTTGGCAGGAATGAGATTCTTTGAACTAAATGATAAAGGAAACACAAGTTATCAAAATCTGTGGGACACAGCTAAAGTAGTCCTGAGAGGAACATTTATTTCCATAAATGCCTACATCCAAAAGACAGAAAGATCACAAATAAACAATCTAATGAATCATCTCAAAGAA